>JAOWMA010000221.1:0-88541 GCA_025962755.1 Colletotrichum tropicicola | reverse complement strand
CTTTTTAATATTTATACTTATTTTTAATTATAAATAACTTTATAACTAAGGGGGTATATTATAGAGAATATATAACTTAACTATACTATACTATATATAATACTATCTATATATTCCCTAAAGGACTTATTAAGTAATTAGTTACTTAGTTTATATCCACTAGAGAGGGGATTATTCCCTCTTTCTAATTTAACTACTTTTCTATATATAAGGGCCTCACCCACCTTCGGTGCCTCGTTATAATTCTCGCTGCGCACTACCCCGGCCAGGAGAGCGGGAACTCCATCGTCGACCTCCTGTGGGGCGACGTGGCGCCGTCGGGGCGTCTGCCGTACACGATCCCTCTCAACGAGGAAGACGCGGGGCCGCCGATTGTGAACCTCACGCAGCCCGTCTCGGACCCGCTGGCGTGGCAGTCTGACTTCACCGACGGTCAGCTTATCGACTACCGCCATTACGACGCTTTCGATATCGAGCCGCTGTACGAGTTCGGCTTCGGCTTGACGTACACCACGTTTGCCATTGACGACGACAAGCTGGATGTGAAGTTAGTTGACGGCGCGGTCGCGGCGCGGCCAGACGCCGCTGTCCCTGTTCAGCCCGGTGGGAACCCCCAACTCTGGCAGGAGGTCGTCGTTGTCAACACGCGGGTCGCGAATACGGGGAACACGACTGCATATGCTGTTCCTCAGCTGTACCTCTCGTTCCCGCCGACGGCGCCCGAGGGGACCCCGCGCAAGGTGCTTAGGGGCTTCACAAAGGTTCTGGTAGAGACGGGAGCCGCTGTGGATGTCGAGTTCCGCCTTCTTCGGAGGGATGTGAGCTATTGGGATACCGTTGAGCAGACCTGGGTCATTCCCGAGGGCGAATTTACCTTTAGGGTGGGCTTCAGTTCTCGAGATCTTCCAGTCGAGAAGACCTTCTCTGTCATCGGTGCGTGACTGCTTGGACGAGGCAAGTTTCTGATCGAGGGAGGCTACGAAGAGGGAATGCAGTTGTTTTCGAGGGTTTTCGCCCTGTTTCCTTGATTTAAGCCTTTAAAGTCCTGGCAATTATGGCAGGTCTAGCGTTCAATCAGACCGGACGGCCATGAGTTGCGGCAAGTTCAACATGAATGCAGCCCCCGTACAATTCTTGCGTAGTTTCCTCAATCATTGGCGCGCCCAGTCCGTCGCTGCCGCTGGTTTGATCGACCCGTGATCGGAGATCAAAAAGCACCAGCCCCTGGCGATACTCCCGGCCCTACTGCGGCAATGCTACCGTCGACATGACTCCATGTCTTGCTCTCTCAGAAGCGTTCAAGCCCCCGTGGGTAACCCCCGACCGAGCAGCCACGCCAAGAAATCCCGTGCCAACATTGTCACCCTCCCCTTACGCCCAGACCAAGCAAGCCCTTTGTGGCAGAGCACACCTCACTCTGGGGCGACCGTACAATGGTGATTGTGCGCCAGAATAGAAACAAACAGGACGTCCGTGTCAAGTCTCAACAAAGAGAGGATCCACAAGCGACGACATTCAATGTCTTCCGCCGAGACTGGTCATCCCTTGCTCCAGCAATGACGGGAGATAAAAGCGAGACACAAGTCTGTCGCTGGAAACTGAGAAGGTTCTTGAATTTCGATTGAACTTTCCACAACTTACACGTTGACTTCAAGTGTGTATGTGTAATCAGCGTGGTACGCCCATAAAGATCTCACACGTCGATACAAGCAACGCTTGCAGGCCAACGTGAGGTGAATTTCAGCATCACACGATGCATCAACCCGATCACCCTGAGGCTCCGAGGCGGTTTCGCCTCGTGGACTACTCCGACAGCGACAGCGATCCCGGGGATGAGCCAAGCCTACCCGCCCCGGAGCCGGCGACCCACAGCACCGAACGGCGCTCGCCCGAGACCGAAAACGAGCTCGCCATAGTCGTCATCGCCATGCAGGAAAAGTACACCCATGAGGTGGAACATCTCGAGAAGCTCCAGGACGACATGAGACGTGAGGTGGAGGACTGGAGGACGGCCATTGAGGACAGGATGCGGATGCAGCTCAAGTTGATGACGGCGCTTGTCAAGGTCAGCCATAGCCTGTCCCGCCGAATTGACCATATTTCAGTGGCTCGGACACAGCATGTAACGTGGAGGCTGATGAGAGAGATGTAGGAAGTCTTCAATGTGGACGTTAGTAGCTTGGCGTCCCGAGAAGACTCGCAGCAAGTCACGATGTGTGAGGCGCATGTGGAGGCGCCGCCGTCACCCTCTCCAACCCCGTCTGTGCTAGATCCGGGGCGGGATACCGCTGCAACTTGGCCCGAGCTAACGACATCACTGAAGGTGTCTCTGGAGGCGACGTCAACAAAACAGCCTTCAGGAGATGCTGCAAAAAATGAGACGGCCGCGACCACGTCGACGTCGTCACCACTGAAGACGAGGAGCACCGGCAAGAAAGCTCCTAGGCCTATCGCAACGTCATCGAACCGAAGACCCTACCAGCCGAGGAGGAAGCCAGCTGCTCCAGGTGGAGAGAAAGACAAGCAACCCAGAGCAGCCGTTGGTGATGGCGTCACTGCGGCGAAGGACGTCAACGAGAGCGCTGGTCACTGCCAACGTCTCTCCCCACCCCTAGAAACACCAGCACCACCACTGCAGCAGCCAAGAGCCGAGCCACAGAGTCCATATGACGATCCGAAGTATTTCAGTCCTCTGATGGTTACCGACGAGAAGGGGATGGAGCATCCCATCTTCAGATTCCATCCACATCCTCACACCGTGGAAGAGCAATGGGCCGAGTACAAGTACGGGCTGCATGATCAGCCGCCGGTCGAGCATCTGGAGAAGATGTACCGGGCGAGGTGGCGTAACGGGGACTACGCCCGCTCGTGGTTCACGCGCAGGAAAGCGTTCTGGGACAAGATGAAGGAGATGTTGGCGGAAGGGGAAACCGAAGAAGAGGCTTTGAGCGTGTTGAAGGCCCGAGCGAATGGGAGTGTACCGGCTCTCATAGCCTTGCTCTGCAAAGAGCGAGTCGGGAAGGGTACTCGGTCGGGAAGAAAGCGCAAGAGAGGGGTTGATGTGCGCGGGAGGCGATCGATGGGCCGAAGCTCTGACGAAGAAGCTATCGACAGCGGAACAGAAGGTGCCGATGAAGCTGAAGATACTGGGAGATCAAGCCCTCGCATGCTGAGACGCAAGCGCGTCAGGGCACATGATGTCGTAGTTGATCCTGGGCTAGGAAGTGAGAGGGAGGTCCTCTCGGGAACAGATGAGGATTGGCCTTGGAAAGTGTGATAAGATCGAGAGGCGAGAAAGCAAGGTTTTGCCGCACATGTCGAATCCTGGAGATCGATTAACGGGAAGGTCCAGCAATGGTTCCGAGGATGTCCGCGAACTTCTGTAAATTGGAATCAGCAGCTGCTCTTGTGCCGTCGAGCCGGCTACGCTGCGAGTCGTCTCGACGGCCACACAGCGAGTCGGACCTCGAACGGCTTGCCCTGTCGCAGGTGCCACTTCGGTCCAAATTGAGGGCGCCCGCGAATTGTGTTCAGAATCTGAAGTGAGCTCTCCGGAAAGCCACTTGGTTGTAGGAGTGTGATACGCGTGGCCGTTATTGAGGACGCATCGCCATCGGGGAACTTGTGTTCCTGCCTCCACCCAGTGACATCTTTTTCGGTCGAAGGCCACTTGACCAAAACATGAATTACGAGTCGTCAATTGAAGCCCGGCGTCTCGGGGGCGAGTTGATGGCATGTGGCCCGCATCTGGAGGTTGCTAAACCGTGGCATCTGGCCAGGCTGGTCACGGAGGAAGCACTGCCGGTGAGGGTTCAAGCACTGGCCAGATCACCCGAATCAATGGAGTGCGATTTCGACGTCAAAGGGAAGCTGCTGGAAGTGAAAGATGCCGATACCAGGCAGCCAAGGTCAGGCGCAGAGCTTGGCCGACTGACCGTCGTGGATGACAACGGCCTCGCTACAGCTGCTCCTTTTAGGCCGGATAGACGTCGGGGCCGAACCTGCACGCGCGATTGGCCCAGGCTGGCGCGGCGCTGCGAAGTCGGCCTTGGTGATGTCTTTCTGCGGCCAGTGTCAGGCGACAATGTGTCGTCCAAGCGCTTCACAGGTTTTGTCGCCGGGGACCTGGTGCCGTGTAGAGTAGGATTTTGCAACGACTAGACGAACAAACAAGCTTCTGTCGAGGATTCAGCCGGTCCCAAGTTTCACGGCGACACATGGCCTTGCAACGCAACCGGCGCGGTGGTCGGACGGATGCGCCTCGGTCCCGTCGCAGAGAGAGACAAAGGGGTCGCATCCCCATCATGGGACGCGGGCGTGAAGGCGAGTCGAGTGCCGTGTCGTCGAGGCGAGATCCAGCGCGGCGGGCTGCTCTAGGCCAACAGGCGAGGCATCCCCGGACTTGGGAGGGGGTGTCGGTGAAGTCTTATCCGTGGGATCCCTGTCGAGGAGAGTCCGTAAGAGCCCGGAAAGTGGTGTGATCTTTCGGGTCGGGGCAATCATGCTGTCAACGGCTGCCGGGGAGGCCCTGGGCGCAGAGGCGGACGCAAGTCGACATTTTGGGTGATGGTTGCCTTGGGAGAGACGTTTCTGCCTGAGGCAGGATGCGCACGCGAGTGGTGGGGCCTGTCAGACAGAGAGGACGTGGTCTGTGCCGGGGCTGACGTTACATAAGCCGGGAGGCCAACAGCCAGAAAACGGCAGCGGCGACTCAGAGGTCGTCAGCGGACCAGGCATAGGCATGGTCGCAGCTGAACACCGCAGCAAGAGCGAGACATGCATAGCCCAGCCACATTGCAAACAAACACGCCGATCTGGATCTGCCATAGCGTGATAAATTGGATCATTTCCCATATTAAGCTTGCCCATGCTGTGTTGTTCGCGACGAAGCCGTTTCTGCTTGGCAAGCTGTTCCTGTCGTGTATTTCGAGAAGCTGTAAAGTGTTGCGTGACTGCCATACAGTACTGTGTACCTTAGGTAAGTACGCTGTGGCAGGAGGCAGGAACGGGGGTGGCTTACGGGGGCAAATACTCGCTAGAGCAACCAATCGAGTCGGCCAGCAAACACTGCCCGCCTGCAGCTGCCAAACTTGCAATGCAACTGCAACCGTCTGCAACTCGTGTGCGAACTGGCTGTGGGCCAGACGTGCCGCAGAGGAAGGAAGTTGAGACTCGCAGCCAGTTACGATGTCCTGATGGACTTTCCGAGTGACTCAGGAGCCAGCCCAATCGTTCGCTTGCAGCCCTGTGAAGGGAGTGGGGCCACAACGACCAGGTCCACATAAACCCCACTATTCCTGCCCCATCTGTCGTTTTTTTATCTTTTTTTATTTTCCTCCTGGGCTCTTTTTCATCCGTCCACTGCTTGATGTCTGCTCGACTGCGACGCTGATTTATCCGGCGTGGCCACGCATTTTCCCCCGAGGCTCTTCCTTCGGCTGCGGCGTCCCGATCGGTTCGTTCGCAGACGTCTGAGCCCCTGTGCTGTGACCCAACCATGGCTGCGCAGCACCGGTCGCGTCGCAGTTGCAGTCCCCGGCGCCAGGGGTTTCCACAGGCGAGACAGGGAGGCAGCGTGTCCTGCGCGGATGGCCGAGGAGCGGATGTGCCTCCGGCAACGTCATTTCTCAAATGCCAGTCCGAACCAGACTCGCAGTCGCCGCCGTGTCTTTTGGGCACGAGAAGGGCCCTTGACGCCGGCATCGCCATGGCCATTTGTCGATGCCATTTGTCGATAGTGCATTGGGGGAGATGTGCCAAGTACATTGCGGCCAATGCATCCAGTTTACACAGCACACAGGTAACTCTTCCTTCCCTTACTAATAGTACGTACTGCAAATCTCACTAGGGACGAAATAAAAAACGGGATCAAGGGACACACCACACACCACGCCCGGCACGGCCCAAGTCGAGTCAAAAAGATGGGAATGCCGCCCGCACCCCCGTCTTCCCCGAGATCCACGTCTACCCTCTCTTCTCGCCCCCTTTTCCGCTTTCGCAACCGCGCCGACGACTTGTCGTTCCCCGTCGCCGCATTCGGATCGTGGAAGGGGCATCGCTGTCCCGGAACTCCTGAAGACGTGGAAAGAAGTGGAGCGGCCCAGTGCAAAGCCTGGGGGAATCTTGCCACGCCACGCGCCCGTCTCATCTTCTCTTCCACTTCATCTCCGTCGCCCACTCTGCTTCTCCCTCGTCCAACCCTGCACCCCGATTGCGCTTGCTCCGCTGTCCGTTGGCATGTGTCGGTGTCGCTGTGCCAAGGTCGCCGGCTGCTTTACATAAGGTCGCCATCTCGCATCTCACTCGCTCAGCCTCCCCCACGACCTGCCCGTTGGCTGAGACACGCCTGGGCATACGTCGTGTCCCTTTTCGTCTGTTCGGTTCGTGGCAGGTGACGAACTCGAGAAGCTGTCTCATTCTCGCATACGGTCCCCGCCTAATCAAGATCTAGTATCTCACCTTGCTGCCTGTTCCCGACTCCACGATACCCAACTCCTCTCTCACGTCAACACCCACCACCATGGCTTCTTCATCACTACTGCTTTCCCTCCCCGATGAGGTTCTTCTCCAGATTGTCGGCCATCTGACGCCGCCCCTTGACGGGCTGGATATCCCCTTCACCGCCTACACCGACCCAGATGGCGTCGTCGTCAGCAACCGCGTCGCCCTCTGCCGCCTCGCCTTTGTGTGCCGGCGCTTATCGGACCTGGCCATCCCGTCTCTTTACCGAACCGTCTATCTCTGGGGGCGGTCACGCCTCCAGTCTCTCCTCCAGACCCTCCTTGAGCGCCCAGAGCTCGGCGCAAATATGCGCATTCTCTCCTACGTCTCATGCCTCGGCAGCGATCACTACCCCACCGACGTTCTGTGCCCGTACAAGCGCACCGACTGGCGGCGTCTTGTGGCAGATTCTTCCCAGCTGCCAGACCGCATAAAGGGTTTCGTCCGCGACGCCAGGTCCGATCTCGAAGTCGCCCAAATCGTTTTTGCTCTCATTCTCTACTCGACGCCAAACCTCCGCACCCTGCACATGCGCATGCCTTTCGCCGCCGGAGAGTACCAAAAGCTGAAGGAGATCCTCACGCCGGAGATCGAGACCGAGGAGGGCTGCCCTCGTGTGCTGAAGTCACTAACCCGCGTCATGCTGGAGCCCATGCCCGACTTCCCAGGAACAACCTTCTGGCCGCGCCGCGAACTGCCCTGTCTGCTTCGGCTGCCGAATCTGCGCGCCATCGAGCTTGGGTCTGCTCACTTCCGGCCTGCTGTTTTGGATCCCGGTGATGGATGGGGTGACGACGGTAGCTGGAAGAATGTCGAGGAGGTCCGGCTGGTTCGCAGCAGCATGTGGGGTCAAGGCTGGCACGCCGTCTGCGCCCTGTGTCCCAACCTCAAGCTTCTCGAGATGGGCCCCTCTGGTGTTTCTGACCAACCTGCCGATGGCGAGCACAACCTCAACACCGCCTTGTCACTCGTCGCAGACACTCTTGAGACCTTCTCCTTCGAAGGTATTTTGGCCGCCAACTTCTCTCACCACCTTGGCGGAGACGGCACCCTCACCTGCCTGCCGAAGATGAAGGCCCTGCGGAACATCAAGCTTGACATTGGTATCTTGTTTGGCCAGCCCCAGCAGATGAAGAAGCGCGATATCCGCCGCACCCTCCCAGCGAGTGTTGAGATCCTTGACTTGGCGGAGCTGTGGCACGACGTTGAGATTGACAAGCTGTCGGTCAATGACCGCAAGAGCTACGAGGGCTGCATACAAGAGGCTTTGCGAAAGCTCGTCTTCGGAAGTAAAGAGCTTTTACCGAATCTGAAGGAGGTGACATTCCGCCCGAATCCGTTCTACGCGCAGCTGCCCCTGCCAGACACCCTGGTCGTTGGCAAATCGGATATCGACTTCAAGTTGGTCTACTAGGTAGATGACCTCCAGAACTGAATTGGGGGATGCATTTGTTTTGAATCATGAGCGAGCTCGGAGTTGTGGATTTGCATCAAACGGAGCATTTAATCATATAGATATCATTGATTTAGCATCTATAATCAAAAAACAATTAGCTTTACCCGGCGCCTGCGCACAGGATGCCAACGCACATTGTACCATGTCCTAAGAAAACAACAGACAGACCCGTCAGAACTGCCACCACGTCCGACGGCGCTCCTCTCCGGATGGCTCCCGACGACTATTGCGCCTATCGACGTACGTCTCGCGGGTAGACGACCGCCTCTCCCGCTCCCGCTCCCGCTCCCGGCCGCGTTCACGGCCAGAGTCATCACCAACACCCCAGCTTTCCCGACGGAAATACCTCCACGGTTTCTCCTCCGACCGCTCCTCCCTCCGATGGCGACTTTTCTCTCTCGTACTCGACCGCCCCGGATCCTCGAGAATGCCGCTCACCCTCCTCTGCCCCAGCCCCTCGTACTTCCTCAGCAACCCGACGTACTTGACCCAGCACTCGGCCAGCACCTCGGTGCTCAGCTTCAAATCATCCGCCTCGCGAAGCATCTCCGCGATCCGCCGGTTCCACCCGCACTCCCACGTGTTCAGGATCCTCTCGCAGCCCCCGTGCGCGCCCATGTGTCGCTGACGCTCCCGATCGACCCGCAGCCGCGCCTTCTCGAGCTCGCCCTCCGCGTGCAGCAGGATGCGCCCGATGTCGAGCATCTCCGAGATGGCGAAGCGCAGATCCGCCGACTCGCGCGTGTGGAAATTCGGGTCGCGGTCAAACACCCGCAGCTCGCGCCACGGCTTACGGGACGACGGCGGCGGCGGCGTCGGCGGTCGGTAGTAACCCCCCCACGACGACGACGACGACGACCGCCGCGAGTGCGGGTGCGAGTACGACTGCCGGCGGGAGCGCGGCACCGCGTCGTCGTGGTGGTCGCAGACGTACCGGTGGTAGTGGAGCGGCCGGCGGCAGTCCCGCGGGCAGCGGTAGAGGGCGCTCGAGAGGCGGCAGCAGCCGTGCGAGGGGCAGCGCTCCGAGCGCGAGACGGCGCGCCGCGCGCAGCCGCAGTTCGGGGGCGTCTCGTAGGGGTCGAGGTACAGCGTCTTGGTGGAGGAGATGACGGGGCGGACGTCGCACGCCATTGTGTGCGTGTGGACTTTGTAGCACATGCTGGCGACGTGGACGTGTCTCTGCGAGCGGTGCCTTGTGCGGATGTTTGATATGAAGGGCCAGTGTTCAGAGGGCCGATGTCGAGGTCTATTATGATTGCGATTCGGACTGAATTCTTCCCGTCGGTGGGACGAGAGGAGGAGGGAGAGCGGGTTCTCGCGCTGGAGATATACCTCGCTGAAGAAGAGGCAGTGAATGCATTGTGTTCAGCGTCCTCCGCGAGCCTTGGAATGAGGTCGCAGGGGGCATTTCTGGCTGGACAAAGAAGCTGTTCCGCGAGGGTGGGTTGTTGCGGTGGGATGATGGACGTTGGTGCCTTGCCAGTAGATGCAACTGGGTAGAGAACTCTTTTCTTTGTCCCGTGAACAGCTTCTTTTGAGAGGGGCGGGCTTTGAGCGGTCTGGTGCTGCAGACTTGGCTCTGGGCCGTCATGGATTCTTCAATCTACCCCGGGGAAAGGGCTTTTTGGAGGATTATTCGTGGGGGCCGGTCTTTTTATTGGGCTTTTTGGTAGGGTGGTGGTGTTGGTGACTGGTCGGGCCAAGGCTGTGGGAAGTCGAGACTGTCGTCATCATCAGCATCGTCATCACGAACACTCCGAGCAGAGAGCAATAATACCAGCCTGGTTTCAGTTTCTGAATATCTATTTGCAGCGATCTGGCGTGTCATTTACACAAAGTTGCACCTGGTATCTGAGGACTTGAGTTCAAAGCGGGCTTATCGATGGAGATGGACAAGCCTCAATTGAATGGCCCAGTCAAGCACGAAGTTTCCTTCACTGTTTCCTTGCTTCTTATTATGCCCTAGGACCTTTCAAGTTTCTTGAAAGACGAATGCTGTCTTCTCTTATCGGCTGTCCGATCACAAATCCAGCCTAGAACCTCGAAGTTGGATCCAGGATCTCGTCGCATGTTCCGTGGGCGCAACGAAGTGTGGGAGCTTCACAAGTTGGACCCGACTTCTTGCTCTTTGGGGACTGCTCTTCAATCCTAGAGTCTGGGAAGCCTTACATCTCTTCAAGTTCCAACCGTGATCTCGTGGAATATTCTTCTGGCGGCGAGGTGTGCGACTCACACTCCGGGGAAATTTTGCCTACGGTTCTCATTCTCCAGTAGCCGTTCGGATTCTATGATGACCTATGATAAACCATGAAAATAACAACGGCAAGACTGAAAACAAGAAGAAAGATGAAGCCCCAGTCAATCCAGAGCAGACTGGTCCTCCTCGGCCTCTTCTCCGCCATGAACGGCACCGTCCCCGGCCCCGGCGCCGCCACTCGCCTCTCCTCGCCGCGGTCTTCTCCGACAGGCCGAGCCGTAGCCCGCTCCCTCGCTTCCTCCCCCGCCACCTCTCCATCCTCGAACCGCGAACACTCCCTCAATGTCATGTACGACGTCTTGGAGAGGACGTAGCCCCCGACGCTGCCGCCGCTCTCCGTCCTGTACTCGCGCAGCGCGTCCACGCGGACGGTGTACACGTCTCGTCCGCTGACGTACGACTTCTTGTCGAGGACGGGGCACTGGCCGGCGAGGCGCAGCTGGACGCCGGCGTGGGGCGGGCTGGGCTCGATGGGATAGTAGTGATGCCACCAGACCCAGTTGGGCTTGTGTGCCTCGGCCAGGTTTCTGCCGTTGAAGGAGGTGATCTGGACGTGACGTTAGTCGTAACTAGGTATTCCTCCAAACGAAATTTTCTCTCTCTCTCTCTCTCTCTCTCTCTCTCTCTTTTTTTTTTCTCTCTTTTCGAGTTACTGGCTTACCAGAAAGATTTTCACCACATCGCCGGGAAGGGTGGTCTTGGACATGATGACGGCTGGGTGGTTGTAGGCGCCGGGGTCGATGTCCGGGTCCAGGTGGGACGGGATCTCGTCTTTGCGGGGCAGCCAGCGGATGTGGCCCGCGAGAGAGCCGCGATGAGTCGGGCGAGCGACCGGAGGCGGATGGGGCTTTTTGGAAGGCGCCATTTGATGCGGTGGATTTTTGTATGATGGTCAAAGAGGCTTGGCTTGTCCAGGGTCTGTTGGTCGTGGTGGGAAGAGCTGGATCCTGGTCGCCGAGCCAACGCGGTGCAGGTGACATTTGGTTTATTGCGTCAATGAAGCCCGATCAACCTTGAAGGTCTGTAGCCTTTTTGGAGCTTTTCACGCAGTCAAAGGTTTTACGGAGATAGTTGACTGCTGTACTTGGTTTTACGTTTGGTATCGCTGGGGGTACTTTAAGTTTTGCAGGTCCCGTGACGGTGTTGACTGAATGCTATTTCGATCTCGCTACAATGCAATTATCCTTTTGGTTGTGAGATGAGATTAATCGTAGATGTAGTTGAGTGCATCAACACCCATTCCTGAGTACCTCTTCACAAATACACCTAAAGCAGATATATCGTGTAAGTCCCCTTCTCCTTGTGAAAACATCCCGGCAACTCTTTATCCACCACTGCATTCAGGAGTAGATCACTTTGACGCAAGTCATAGTTTGCAAACCAGCCTATGCGTCGATATTGGCAGCGTTGCCTGTCGATAAGTTTCAACACCATGCAGTGGAGCGCGGAATCCTTCATGTCGTAGTCGCCTGGCTCGGGCCCATGCCGCCAGAACATGACGTAAAATGTATCATGCTCAAAGGCGTCGCGATCTAGGTCGGAGATGTGGAAATCTAGACGAACATTTTCTTCCACTGTGGTAGTCTTTATGGGGACGGTTGGTTTGTCCCCCCCTTCGCCGTGGAGAACCGAGATTCGCAGCTTCCACTCATCATCTTTCCGAAGCTTCGCAGAATGAAGCGTCCCGGTCACTTTGAGCTGGAATGTAGGTTCGTGCAGAGGGATACCAAACTCATCCTCGGCGAACAGCTCATCCCCGTCGGCATTCTGTGGACCGCTGGCCAGAGTGACGCAGTCCACCTCTACTATGATCCCCAGGGCAAACGGTCCAGAAGAGTTGATGTTTCCCTTGACCGACGCCCATGAAAAGGACGGTGCGTAGTATGGAAGTTCTTCGCCAAAGGTAAAGTGTTCCCGGAAACTGTAAACCCACCACGCCAGCTCCGCCGCCAGATGCTTCTTCCACATGCCGGCCACGTAAGTGTCGTTGATCAAAGTCTTGACGTACCGAGCGACGCCGGAAATGGCCACGAGTTTGTCGGAGTAGTAGGTGAACTGGCACTCGGTGTACGTCTTGACGATGTCATCCCATATTTCGTACAGAATGTCTTCCACTGGGAAGTTCTCGTCTCCAGCCCAGGCAGAGCCTTCCCAGAGCTCCGATGGAAATCTTCTGATGCCGTAGGTCTCTGATACGTCGAACAGGGCTACGGGGGGCAAGTCTTGCGGGTAACTTTCGCAAGCGAACTTCTCCCGGCACTCCCAGAAAATCTCTTGACGGCAGAAGTGTATGACTCTGGACGCTAACATGCGTTCTTGGAAAACCCAGCCTCGCCTGCTCAAGGGCGAGTTACCAACTTCGGCGAGCCACATGTTTTTGTCCATGGACGTCCAATCTGTCACCCCATGGCCATCCTCAGCTGGGGTACGAAGCTGGACTTCTCGGTAAAAGTCGGGGTCTCTTTCGAAGAAAAGACCGTTGTCATTTAGACCGTGATCTGCCGATATGTTGCAGTAGCCGTGTTGATAGATCATCTGCATTTTCTGAGACTCCCTTGCCCAGTCTTCGCCACCGTCGCCAGCTTGAATAATGCAGAGGCAATCGATCCACAAGTACCGAACTTCCAAATGACGAGCCACCTGGACGCCCTCTCGAAATACTTGCGTCAACTCGCCGATTGGGATGCCGAATCTCAACTGCTGCTCATTTTCAGTTGTCAACACGAGATTCTGTGAGGTGCCCCATCGATGACTCAACGTCGCGTATCGCTCGTCTGGCAGCTTTTCGTGCCCAGAGATGAGGCGAACGCTTGCCTCATGTCTTCCGACGTCGACAAGCCTTGAAGGGCGAAATTCACCATCGTTACTGGTCGGCTGACGGCACTTGGAATGGCTGGACTCGCACTGTGCCAGCCACCATTGAACGACATCTAGAGAGGACGTGGAGCCTGAGTTCAGGGGAATATCTAGGCGTTGAGGTCTGGCGTTGATATCTGTCGGCATCAGAAAGCAGTAGCTCAGACTCTGAGGCGGGTTACGTGCCCGTTGAAGGATAGAAGAACAGAGCCTTGTTGCGAGGGTTTGGGATGTCGGTGATCCTGAGATCCAACGACAGAACTTCCAGGCCACTGGAGGTTGAGATACCTCTATCCAAGACCATTTCGCAAAATGGCTGTGTTCTGCTGGCCGCCGAAGGTATGTCGAGACCGAGGGAGGCCCGTCCCTGGAAGCTCTCATGCAGCGCCATTTGCTGAAGCTCCACGACAGCTTGCGCCTTCAAAAGACGATAGGCTCGCCAACACAATATGCATCTTGAGCTGATAGAGTCCAGGAGGCTTTTGATAGATGTGTGATGGGGTACAAGCTGGGGGCTTGTTAAGGCCTCGTGTATCTTTATTGGATCCAGCGCTGATGCGCAAACCTGACAAAAGCTCATCGTCGGGTACAAGTCGCGGCGGGGTCTCCGAAGGGGGTTGTAGGTCTGAAGTTGAGAATTTCAAGAAAGGCAGCCGAGGTGTATGGTAGTCTCGCAGCCTTGCAACCGCATAAGCACACGCGTGTCAAGTTCACGTGCTTTCTGCCTAAATGACAATTTGCGCCCCATGAGCATAAGGTACAGACTGTCAGAAGGTGCTGACTAAAGTGCAATCACAGTTTCTAGCTCGCTTGAGACCACAAACCTCCGGCCAATGAGTATTCAGCTCTGTCGAGCCTGTGAGGTGGGCAGCATATTCGCATAGGTACGCTTGCAACACCTCATAGCTGAAGGCCGTAACCTGGTTTAGCAGTCAATTCCTGCAAAGATCCCGGCTAATGTGGCTCCCCTCAGGGAGAAGAGCGGACTTTGGACGCGCTTGAGCGCCTGATGATGGCCACTACCGAATTCCTTCAGCAGCAGTTTTGGCGTCTTTTTGCGGTTGCCTGGCATCGCGCTCTCTAATCAAGGATGAATACCATCGTCTTGCTCCACCAAGCGATTTTTTCTCAGAGTGTACGGAGTTCAGGAGACAAAAGGGCTGCACAGGGCAAGAGGCCTCTTAGAAGAGCAATAAGCGATAACACTATGTTGGTGCCTGAATCATTTTCCATGAACTCATATTTTCTCTTGCTTGCTCAATGCTTTTCCTGTCTTCAGGAATGACAAAGAGCCCCTGATCGCATTGGCTAGTCGATCCGCGAAGCTTTTGCATGCTCATCTTAGCTCGAATGCCTCTCAATGTAAGCCCCATTTGGAAGAGCCTCGATCCTACTGTTCTCTCGCACTCTCGCATCCGCCACTTGAATGTCTTCAACATCCTTGATTACGCTAGGTAATTCATCCAACCATTCAACCTCAAGAGTGTGTCCCCTATGAAGGGGCCAAAAAAGTCCCCTCTACTTCCACAATATCATCGTCGTTCAGCCTCTGCACTTCAATAATTGACCTGGGAGGGTGTCTATTGGGATCATTGCCCCACAACTCAATTTGCGCCTGGTTGCACAGCGGCCTGTACCGATACATGTCCGTAGTGTAGACGACCAGACGCACCGCCGAGAAGCGGTCGGTGCCAGCCAGCTCAGTGAGCTGGATCATGTTGGCATACGCTTGACGAATTCGGTCGATTCCGACTGGAGCAAGTGTGTCGTTTGACGGGTAGATGCCTCGCATGCCTATTGCCGTTATCAGCCAACGGTACTGGGTCCTTGGATCAAGAGTAATGTACCGGCAATGTAGACGGTGTTGCCTGCCTTTGACATCAAGCTCCATGGGCCCGTGGGCGTAAACAGTACGGAGGGGTTGTAGATTTCGACGCCTGCAAGGGAAGTGTAGTTGGGCTCTAGACCGAGCGCACTTGTCGCGGAGAGCATCGAGAGAATACTGGGAAGCTTCATGACAGCTTCGGTAAGGGCTACGAGAGACAGACGTACGATTTGGATGTTTGAATCATGAACAGAAGACGCTGACAGCGAGGTTATATACTTCTCTAAGAAATACCTGCTTAAATTCCCTCATGCAGTACATGACATCATACATGCTAGCCGAGCTTGGCGGAGATATCATTTCTTGTCTCTGTGTCTTGTTTAGTACGAGCCCACTCCATGCTGTGGACAATGTCTCAAAACATCGAATCTGGAGACGAGAGTGGCAGCATCTAGCCCCCAAGATCTTCCTTATAACAACTGCGACGTTTTCGGTGTTATAAGCATTGAACAATCACTCGGGCTCGGAAGTTGGTTGGGGAAGAGGAAATAAGTGCTGCCGAGCGCTTCTAGCAGGGGCGTTTGGGGAAACCCAAGCTCAAGGTGGTACGGGCAAAGTGTGGGATTTCGTTGCTTTTCTTCTGTTCTCAAATGTGCTTTAGCCCTGTTTGGAAATATCCATACCAATGTCAGCGGGCCGATCATACCCTGCGTCTGCGGACGACTTGGTCGCCCTTGAGCACCACAATGATCACCTCAGTGACACCTTCCCGGTTCTACGTGGTCAAGAAAGTCCCGTGATACTTGATATCCAAGGCTTGTGGATTCATCAGGCTTGAGGAGTCGCCGGAGCGGATCATTTCGAATTGAACACATGATTTGAATTTACGCAGCTGCTCTTAGAATTCTCAATGCCAAAAATTATCCAAACGGTTTCCTTGAAGGGAAATTCAATACTTGGCTAGTTTCAACAGACGAAACCGTCTCTTATCGTGTTGGGATCCTTCTGGAGAGCAGCCCAGGCTGAGAGCTGGAAGTAAAATCTGGCTTATAGCAGGATTCGTTTGATCCGCTGTTGTCAACCAGTCAACCACTTGACAGTTTCTTGATAAATCTCTTCTTTGTGAATCCCATTATCCGACACAAAAACGCTTAAGTCTTGTGCAAGTCGTCCCAGTGATGGTAGTGTCATGTCGACATGCCTTTGTAAGCTTTCGCTGGTTTTCAGGCCTCTTGGTGACCCCCCTTTCACGCGTTCTCCCACGACACCTACCTTTCTATGCCGAACTCACGAAGCCTGCACATGGCAGGGTCGACGACTCATAGTTTGTTTTCTCGTTCACTGGACATCTTTGAAAATTCTGTCCATCCTTTATTTCACCTCATCCTTTGCTCCATCTCTTGTCCAAAGCCTTCTTCACCAAGGACTTCGGCCAACCCAGGCTTCATCCTAGACCTTTCCAGAAAGTTGCATCTTGTTTTGCTTCAAAACACGCTACAACCTCAGATTTCCCAGCCCAGGGCCGAAAACCAAGAGATTAAAAAAAAAAGAAATGGCTCCGTCGACCACTCCAAACTCCGCCTCAGCGCAGCCCGGCTCATCCCTCGCTGGCCGAATCGTCTGGCTACCGTCCAAGAACCGGTTCACAGGCCACCTGGAACCCAAACTCGACGACGAGGGGTACGGACATCCGGCTGTGATTATGAGTCACACGCCGGACGAAGCTGGCAACGTCCAGATCTGCATGGTAGGAGCAAAGTCACCCTCAAATCCCAAACCTAAAGCCGTGGGAGGCAGCCGCTGACCAGTTCAACCCCCCAACCCAGATGACGTCCTTCAACAACCAGAACCTCAACACAAGACACGGGAACTCCTCGGCCTCACGGCGGCAACAGTACCTCCCCATCTTTCCGGCGACGCACTCAGCTGCTTCTGTCCGTCAACTCCGTCTCGCCGACGGGTGCCTGCCGCTGAGAAAGGATTCCTACGTCAACACCGGGGTCCTGTACAGCACCCAGCTGCAGGCTCTCGAGGCGTATCCCCGCCCCGCGTTCTCGAGGGACGTGCCCTATCTCAGCAGGGACTCTGTCATGGATTTGAGGGAGAAGCTGAAGATACCGGAGGAATCCACGAAGGAGGAGGGCAGGGATGAGGGCGGGCGTCGGGATGAGCAGCAGAACGAGTCGAGGGGTGAAGTGGAGGAACAGAATGAGACGAACGACGGGCCCCTGGTGGTTCCCGAGAGGGAGGTGGGGAGCGTGGAGAAGAAGGACGACGACGAGGCCCCGCAGAGCCCAGAGACGGAGCATGGCGAGGAGGAGAGCGAAAAGCAGAAGGAGGAGATGCCGTTGGCGAAGGAGCCTGGTGGCGCGGGGCCGGCGGCAGTTTTCCCGCAAGAGAGGCGCAAGCGTCGGTCCCGGCCCCGGTCCCGGCCCAAGCCCCGACCCCAACCCGTGCCCGCGACCGCGTCCGAGCCGCATACCAAGCCATGTCGGCACTGGCGGGCCTGGGTCTCCTTAGCTATAGGGGTCGGGGCCGTCGCGGTTGCCTACAATGCCTGGAAGCCTGGAGCAGCGAGTAAGGGAGGATGAAGGGGCCAAATCTGAAACCGGAGTCCAATTGGGGGTGTGGCTGAGGGATGTGGTGGCCGGCCCAGGAGTGCGATGTTCGTTAATAGAGAGAACCTGTAGATAAACGGCTACGGAGACGATAGATGGGTAAATACGGGGGAGGTAATGGACGAGGAAGGCGGACAGAAATGACGGACGACGGGGACAGTCATGTGATATTAGCGTTGGAAATGGAGCGCTTTCAGATCCCACAGATTCATCAAGGCTAAGATGCCCACTGCAAAGCTCGTTTTCAAGGCGCCCAGACCACGGGCGGCAATCCATGGCGCTTGTAAGTCCATTAAACTTATCGGTTTACTTTGTATTTGTATTTGAAAACTGTACATCCCACGAATAAGGGCCGGCCACGGACTTTAACCGTGGTGTCGTCGTCGTCGTTGTCTCGGGTATCAGGACCCCAGCCGACCCGGCCCGTTCCGCCGTCCCCGTCGGATCCGGTATGCTCGGCCAAGGCTCCGTTGATTCAAATTGCGGCGCAGACTCCGGGCTTGGTGATTTTTCCCTGGTATCGTCAGACATGACCTCCTGCTGCAGGGTCGGATTGACGCACATTGAAAACCTGCCCTCAAACATGCTAGGATCCGCCGCGGGATAGCTGCGAATCGCGACAAACTCCTCGTGGACGTCGACGCCACCCTCGGCATTCCGCTGATAAAACTCCACGACCTTACCGGCGACTTTCTGGCCCCCGATGACCCTCTGCTCCGTGTTCGGGTCCACGGATACGTCAATCACCCTCCCCTTCTTCGGCGCCCATGACGTCGCGGGCGGGTCGACGGGGCGCGCAAAGGCGTCGAGCGTGATGCCGTGCTCCTTCTCCACCATCCGCCGCCCGACGGCGATCAGGCTGTCCGTCTCCCACAGGTTCTCGCGCGGCAGACCCAGCAGCGGCATCAGCTGCAGGACCTGCAGCCGCGTCTCGAGGTGGCGGCACGTCGCGACGATGGAGAAGAGCATGGGCGTGAAGCCCGTCTCGAAGACGAACTTGGGCCCCGCCCCGGCCGAAGACCGCCGCGTCCTCGCGGCGTGGTGCCGCGCGAAATCCGCGTCCGCCACCATTGTCCGGAGAACCTTGGCCACGCGCTTGAAGCTGCCGACGAACTGGTCGAAGCCGCACTCGTCCCCGTTGAGGGCGAGGTTGAGCCACACGCGGCAGCACTCGTAGCGCGTGACGAGGAAGCCCCGCAGCAGCCTCGCGCGGTAATGCGCCTCGCCCTCCGCGGCGGTGGTCGTGGTGGCTGTCGTGGTGTACAGCGCGCGGTAGCTGAAGCTGGCAAAGAGCTCCTGCCAGACGTCGAGCAGGTGGTTGATGCGGTCCTTGTCGGCGAGGATCTCGTCGCAGACGGGGTCCCCGCGCTGGGGCCCGGAGCGGTACGGGTCGCAGCGCTTCATCAGGGCGAAGGTGCGCTGGTAGACGTCGTCGATCATGAGCTGGGCGTCCTGCCAGGTGGAGAAGTAGGCCGGGATGGGGCGCTCGAGGGCGGCGAGGTCGGCGCAGTCGGCCTTTTCGCCGAAGAAGAAGGACAGCTCGACGAGGCGGCGGAAGAGCGGGAGGAGGTGCTCCTCGGTCCAGGAGAAGGAGGAGTCGCGGCCGATGCTGCGCAGGATGGCGACGCCGTGCTTGCAGTGGCGCACGGCGGCAGCACGGTTGAACTGCAGGAACTCGATGCAGATGAAGAGCAGGCAGACGATGAGCACGATGGGCTGCTTGTCGCGGGAGCGGATGGCCTTGAGCTCGTTGATGGCGGCATTGTAGTGCTGCAGGGCGAAGCTCTGGTCCTGGAGGTGGAGGGCGCCGTGGTCCTGGCTCGCGGCCAGCTGCTCGTGGAGGTTGCTGATGGCGATGAGGGAGTGTCTGACGGACGGCTCGAAGGTGCTGAACTGCATGACGACGTTCGTCCAGAAGTAGGGGTCCACGGCGCCGGAGAGGAACGGGCCGACGGTCTCACAGAAGTACTGCAGGGCGCGGCCCTCGTTGTCGTTGGTGGCGCCGACGGCGGGAAAGGTGTGGTAGAGATGATTTGTCGAGACTTTGAGACGGGTTGTCTTGGCCGGGTTCAGCTCGACGACGTGCTCGAGTTGATAGCCATCGCACTTCCGCCCTGTGGTGAGACACCGGTTGCACGACGGCTTGTTCTCGTCGCACTTGACTTTGCGGATCCTGGCGAGGTTTAGTCGGCGTGCCCGGAGCAAGAAGGCTTCTTCTGAGTTGGTGTCTGTGTGCCAGCCAACAACACGGCGGGCCCGACTTACTTGCAGGTGATGCATCCCGTCCTGACCTTGCGGCTACCTTT
Organism: Colletotrichum tropicicola; assembly: GCA_025962755.1. Classification (NCBI taxonomy): domain Eukaryota; kingdom Fungi; phylum Ascomycota; class Sordariomycetes; order Glomerellales; family Glomerellaceae; genus Colletotrichum; species Colletotrichum tropicicola. The sequence continues at coordinate 68,722 of JAOWMA010000221.1, read as the reverse complement.
GCGAGCCATTTTCGCGAGCCATAGGCCGGCGGAGTTGGTTTGCTGGCTCGGGTTCTCAGACCTTGCAACAGTCAACCTGGCGCGCCGTCTGACAGCATGAACTCGATGGCCACTAGTATCTGTTGTTCGTGTTTCACTTGAGAACCACCAAGCAAAAGAACCAACAGAGGCGGGCTGGTTCGGCCGTAGGTTGGGTGGAAAACCCGCAAGCCTGGTTAAGGTGCGCGCGCGGTGCGGCAAGGCAAAGGGGCGGGTGACGGGGCGAGATCTTATCTGATGCATCCATCTGGCTAGCCGAGTGGGACCTGCCAGGGCGAGTCCGAACCAGCCAATGCGCGCGCGCTGCCAAAGTGTTGCCTACCCCTACCGAGGACTCGACACGCTGCAAAATAAGAGTGAGATCTGCCTGCACGATCGCACCAATGGCAACCTGGTCCTTGGGCGTTGAGCGGGATCTGGCTCTGCAACTTGGTCACCTCTTGGCCCTCAGCTCGATCCCATCTGATGCTGTCTGGGGCCGGAATACACAGCCTGGCAGTCAACTGGCCTAGGTAAGCTGGTGTTGAGTCAACTGCTGGTTTCTACATATGTCCCAGGCTCCAGCAAATGCCCGGGTCACGAGAACAGTCCTTATTTAAATCGGTCAGCGATCTTGGTACGGCAAGGAATTCCGAGTGAATGGGGTCAATCACAGTGGACACCAGTCTTTGACGAGTCGTCATGGTCACTACCTTTGCTGTCACCTGCCTCACTTGGGTACCTCCAGGCTCTTGCAAGCAACATGAAAGGCGCCCAGCTTGACAATGTCCTTCATCCCCCGCAGCAGCCCGATATTCTCCTTGAACGCCTCCGTCTCGCGGAACCTCATGTGCGCCTCGACGCTGGGCCAGCCGATGAACGCCACCAACAGACTCCCCGTCTTGCCGGGCTCGCCCGTCACGGGCACGTCCTTCTCCACGCTCCAGCCGTACGCCACGCCCCGAAAGTCCGGCGACCGGTCCAGCGCCCTCGCCCTGAACTCCTCGAGCTGCGCGCCGAGGGCCTCCTTGGCGGCGTCGTCGAGGTCGGGCGGGAAGAAGAGCGTCAGGACCTCGGTCACGGGCGCCTCGGCGAGGATCGCGGGCGGCCAGGGCTTGGTGACGATGTGCTTGACGTAGCCGTCGTTGAAGTCGAGGTACGATCCCATGGACCCGACGACGACGTCGCGGTCCCAGTCGAGGAACAGCCACTGCTGCTCGGGCTTCTCGACGGCGCTGCCCCAGCAGATGCGGCCGGCGCCGGGCTGGCGGGCGATGGTCTCGAGCATGTGCTTGACGTCTTTGCCCTCGGGAGTGTCGGGGTCCGGGTAGGGGACGCCGGGCTTGGAGGCAAAGTAGCCGAATTCGGTGACGCCCATGCTGGAGGCACTGGATAGTGTGTAGTGTGGTCAGTATGCAGTTTGAGTCCTCTCGAATCAAGCAGGGATCGTGGGTTTCGTGGCGTGGTGTTGCAGTTTGAGAAGTAGGTGGGCTCACTGGCAGACGGTCACTCCTTCCCGTTATTTACGCGGGGATTTTGGGCCAATGAGGCGGGCGGGCTGGATGACATCATCCTGGCCCGGACCAGGCAATTAATTAATTGATCGAGCACTTTTGAGTTGTGGCGACGGGATCCCGCAGAGGGACGGGAAGGAGCATTGGGAAAGTGGAGAGGGAAAAGCGAAAATCGACGTCGGGCAGTGGCCTGTGTAGGTATGTTGACGCATGACGGAAGGAGCATAGTGCCAACCGTTGGACTCGGGCCGGGAATAGCGGCATGCACCGCCGTTGAAGAAACAAGATCTCCGGAGCTGCCTTGGCGATCTTCAGTTGACGCGAGGAAATGCACCGCCAAGGGCAAGGTGCGCCAAGGGCGCAGTTCAGTGGCCTCGTCTTGGGGGAAATTCTTGACGAGTGAGGCGTCGCAACCTCTCTCTCACATATGTTCTGTCATCGCCAACTAAAGACCGTGAAACAGCCTCGCTGCACGCATCAAGAGTTAATTGAGACGCAATTGCGTCCAGTCGTCTCGTCGGCACCCTGGGCGTCGCAGGTATTTATGAAGGAAAGCCCGGTTAGGCCGCGGAATTCCGCACAACAGCAAAACCGCATGGAATGCGAAAGAGAAAGAGAACGAAAGCGCAAAAGGAGATTCGAGGCGGGCCAATATGTCGCTCATGTATCAATAGCATCTCCTTTTCGGCTGGCTTGCCGGGCCAAGGCCATCATCACTTTTGTCCCTTCCCCCCCCTAGGTACTCAGAGGAGAGAGGCAGCAAACACGAACAAATGCACCCGGCCCAAACTCCCCCAAGGAAGGGGCTTCGTGAGAAGTTCCCTCGCACGACGTCGCACCCGCCCGATGATTTTCGACTCTGGAACGCACAAGATCCCCGTCCGCCGCATTCTCATTGGTGTCTCGGTCCCCTGAAACCAGCTGGCGTGGGGCGCACGGAGAAGGGGCCGGGGCCGGGACCGGGGCCTGGGTCGGGGCCTCGTCGGATCTGAAGCGAAGGGGAGGGAACACCAGCACAGCAGCAGCGACACACCAGGTGAACACCCCACCACCGTCGCATCTGATTCCATCCCGTCCGGCCTTTCTTCAGACGACACCGTGACCCAATGCGGTAGGGCTAGTACGAGAAAGGCCAAACGCAGCGCGGCTCAAAATTGGGCCGCCAGGGACAGCCTTACCAGAAGCAGCATCTGCCGACCAGCTCTCGAGACCGTTCCTGTTGCAAGAGAGCCTCTCCTGCTGCCGGGTTGCTGCCCGTAGCCGCCTTTCTGGGCTCCTCGATGCTGCCACGCTTCGCGCGGACTCCTTCACACTTGCGCCAAAATTACCCTTTTTTCGTCTCTTCACCTCGCTTCCCCTCCCCCTCACGGGCACCCATCATCCGACCAGACCGGAATTTGGCTCAATGCTGACAGGGCGCAGCATCCCAGCAGCCCACGATGACTACCCTACCATGCACAAGCAGGAGTCAGTCCAAAGTTTGGTAGACCGCAGCAACTAGGGGGGGCCGAGGGGATCCCCCAACCTGGAAGACTTACATCAAGGTACTCCTACGGACCATTACCGTGACATGGCCCCCAGAGCAAGTTTTGGCGATGTTTAGACTCGAGCCGGGGGTCTGTTGGATGCCCATCTGCGATCCGCAGGGAGACCCGGCGATGCCCTATGCTTATTTGCCAAGCCCCATGGCTTGATGCGATGCTTAAAAGGCGATCACGTCCCGCGTCCTGCCGTGACATCGTGACACTTTTGTACAGCAGTCCATTCGTTCTAGTCCTTCAGGAAAGGCTTTGTTTGTTTCTTCTTCTTCTTCTTCTCTTGGGGTTCAATTCTCATCCTTGCCCCTTTCCGACACTACACACTCTCTGTTCAACTTCTTCGACTACCTCTTTTGTAATCGTAAAGATGCAGCTCTCCTTCGTCGTCCTCGCCGCCAGCGCCGGTGCTGCCCTCGCAGGTAAGACCCTCTCACTCTATGAAATCATATCGTCATCATCGTCATCATCATCATCATCATCGAACAAAAAGACTAACGCAAACAGCCCCCAACCTCGCCCCCCGCCAAAACGCCTGCTTCGTCGTCGGCAACTCCGTCCTCCCCCAGGAGGTCTCGGACGCCGTCACCGGCCTCCAGAACAAGGTCACCTGCGACGCCTCCAAGACGACCATCGGCAAGGTCCCCGACGTCGACGCCGGCGGCGTAAAGTTCTCGTCCATCAACTTCGCCGCCGCAAAGGGCCAGACCCCGCTCGCCTTCGCCCTCGACAAGTTCGCCACCACGGAGCCGCTCGCGTCCAACGACCTGACCAAATTCCAGAACGAGCTCGACGCCTACGTCGCCACCGAGGCCGGCATCCGCTCCACCGGCGGCAACCTCGCCATCAAGGTGCCCAAGTTCTTCCTCAGCATGCAGGTCCAGCGCATCGCCACCGCCCAGGGCAACCCGCCCACCGCCGCCGGGCAGCAGGTCGACCACCTGCGCGACAAGGTCCTCAAGAACGCGCCCAAGGAGGACAAGGCGCTGCTGGACCAGGTCACCGCCCTGGCGGCCAAGACGTCGTAGGATGTTCGAGGACTTGAGCAGGAAATTTTCGTAAGGAGATAATGGACACAGAGAGGTGTGGTGGTCAGATAGTGGAAGTAATGTGGAATTGAATCATTATTCAACCGTTCGTCTCGACGTTGAGTGACTAAAAAAGCACATGCCGTGCCCGGCATACTATACAGGCCCCCATATGAGTGTAATTAAAAACACGGGAAGAGAGGAGAAGAAAGACCGTTCTTTTTCTTTTGATGAATCCCAAGCACCGCCAAACGTTGCATCGTTTCAAAACGCCGCCGCCGCCGCCGCCCCCCGCAAGTAGACCCGCAATCCCGGGTCTTCAGTGTTACAAACCAGACGTGATCTGCTGGTGATGATTCGCTCGATTTTAGTTCTTCTTCTCCAGCTGCTGCTTCAGCTGCTCCTGCTCGCGCACCTCGGCGCCCGAGGCCCTCCACCACACGTCGCCGCCCCACCTGATCAGGCGCTCCGCGGCGCCGAGGGGCGTGACGGCCGGGCGCACGTCGAGGTAGAAGACGGGCTCGCCGTCATCCTCGGGCTCGCCCGAGTAGTAGTCGATGACGTAGCGGATCTCCTTGGTCGTGCCGCCGACCTTGCGGGAGACGAACCAGTCGTGTCGGTCAAAGGGGGGCTCGGTCCTGCGAGGTGTCAGTATGAGAACACTACTCAGAATATCAATGCGACCAGAGTATCCACGCGACGTACTCAAACTTGGACGGGTAGATCCAGCCCATGACCTGGTGCATGACGGCCTTGGGGGTCATGTCCTTGGGCCGGCCCTGGAAGCGGATGAGGGTGGGCGGCTCCTCGGTGCCGTCCTTGAGCTTCTCCACCATGTCGTCCGAGTTCTCCTCGCCGCGGCGGCACGCCTGCCAGCCGTTGTACAGGCCCTTGGCGAAGCGCTCCTCCCAGCCGACGATCTCGGCCCAGGCGCCCTCGTTGAGGAAGTTGTGCACCGAGACCATGGACTCGACGGCCGTGATGTCGGTGTCGGTGTAGCCCTTGCGCAGCAGCGCGTTGTACATCTGCTGCGGCGAGGGGTACTCCCAGTTGCCGTCGCCGGAGCCCTTTGGTATCGTCGAGGGCTCGCGCTCCGTCGGCAGCGACATGGCCTGGTTCTGGGCGGGCGCCTGCGAGATCTCTTTGAACATGTAGTTGAGCGGGTTGAGCTGGGAGAGGATGGACTTGGGCTCGGGCTTCGGCTCGTGGGGGACGGGACATGACGACGGAGGAGCGGCGGCGGCGGCGGCGGCGGCGGCGTGGCGCTGGTCGTGAGGTACTGGGCATGCTGAGGCCGGAGTCTGGGGCTTGTCGTGGGGGACGGGGCAGGCGGAGGGGGCAGCGGCGGGCTTCGGGTTCGCGTTCAGGGCGTCGAGGGTCTTGCCGTGCATCGGACAGCTCGGCTGGCATGGTGTTAGCATCCCTTCGTGGCATCTTGGTGACGGACGGCACGTACAGGAGGCGAGCCGGACGGGAGGGCGCCGTGGGGATGCGCTGCAGCGACGGGCGCGACAGGTCCATCAGCCCAAAACCAACCCATATTGTACAGTCGAAAGTATTAGGCAACGTAGACGGAATGAACTATGGTACAAGAACAGAGTGGGCGCGGGTGTCGCAAACGTCGCTGGCGAGTGGAAAAAAGATTTGCGTCGCGAGGGTGTCGATAAGGAATCGCGCGGATAAAGAAGCTTCGTCTGGCTGGTGGATTCCACAGTGCACCTGGGCAGTGGTAATCGACGGGACCGCAGTGGTTCGCCAGAATTTACAGCGGACCGTTCGCGCCATCGGATGGACCCGCGACTGAGGTGCCTCCCCGATGTTCCGCCCGGGCGGAACCGCCTGCACCGGTGACAGGCCAAAAAATAAAAAATAAAAAATAAAAATAAAAATACAAAATCGAGTGTCATGGATTGATTGACACATGTTTTTCCGACAATTCCCCGCCCGCCGGAGCAATTCCCCCCAGCGAATCGCTACGTCACCACCAGCGCCCCCGTCAGCGCCTGCGCCTGTGTCCCGCGATCCTGCGCGCCTGGACGGAACTGCCTGACGCCCCGACAAGCTCCGAACGACTCCAACACCACCACCACCACCACGATCGCGGAGAACATGACACCCGACTCTCGCTCTTCAACCCCGATCCCTCCCTCGAGATGAGACTGGCCTTCGTCCTGGGCCGGCTCTGTCCACGTCCGGGCTTCCGCGCACCTCCGGGCGCCGCGCACTTCTACTCCACCCTCCGAGGGACCTTCCGAGCCTCCCAGACCCGGCGGCCGCCATGGCGGATCAACCGGTACACAAAGTATACGCTGCGGGCGGGCGGTGCCGGCGCGGCGGCCCTGGGCACCGCGGCCTTCTTCGAGCTGTCGCAGCAGGATAACGGCGGGACGGACCAGACGGGCGAGAAGCGCATGCTCGAGGCCAGCCGCTCCGAGATCAAGAAAAAGGTCGCCGAGGACGACCGCGGCGTGTCGAGGGCGTGGCACACCCTGAAGCTGACCGTGGACGTCTACATATGGGAGCCCATCTGCACGGGGCTGCGGTTCCTGCACCTGGTGGTCATCTTCGTGCCCGTCATCTTTGCGGTGCCGGCCATCTGGGTCGGCAGGCGGCGGCCTGACCGGGATAACGAGCGGAGCGGGACGCTGTGGTGGTATGGCTTCTTGGTCCAGTCAATGGAATGGGCCGGGCCGGCTTTCATCAAGGTAGGAGGAGCCGTTGAAATGCTGCGATGACAGACGAAGCTGACCGGACAGCTCGGTCAATGGGCGGCATCACGCTCCGACATCTTCCCGACCGAAATGTGCGAAATCATGTCCAAACTCCACTCCAACGCCCCGGCGCACTCCATGTTCGACACCAAGCGCATCGTCTCGGCGGCGTTCGACGGCCGCGACTTTGCAGACATCTTTGAGGAGTTTGACGAGAAGCCCCTCGGCGTCGGCGCCATCGCCCAGGTCTACAAGGCCAAGCTGAAAGCCGACCTCGCCGCCCCGAGCGACGCCGACATGCTCGACGAGCCCAAGCCCCTCCGCCGCAAGGTCGCCAAGAACGTCGACGCCGCCCTCAAGAGCAGCCCGAAGCGCGTCCCCTCCACCTACGTCGCCGTCAAGGTCCTGCACCCGCGCGTCGAGCGCACCGTCCGCCGTGACCTGCGCATCATGCACTTCTTCGCCTCCGTCCTCAACGCCATCCCCACCATCGAGTGGCTCTCCCTGCCCGACGAGGTCGCCCAGTTCGGCGAGATGATGAAGCTCCAGCTCGACCTGCGCATCGAGGCCGCCAACCTCGCAAAGTTCCGCAGGAACTTCAAGGACCGCAGCACCGCCTGGTTCCCCTACCCCTACACCGAGTTCACCACCCGCAACGTGCTCGTCGAGGAGTTCGCCCAGGGCATCCCCCTCGCCGACTTCATGGAGAACGGCGGCGGCGTCTTCCAGCACGACATCGCCTCCGAGGGCCTCGACGCCTTCCTCCGCATGCTCCTCATCGACAACTTTGTGCACGCCGACCTCCACCCGGGCAACATCATGGTGCGCTTCTACCAGTCCGACGAGCCCGACCTGCGCTTCCGCAAGGGCCGCCACGACGACAAGCACCACCCGCAGGAGCAGAACGACGTCACGGAGCAGGTCCTCGCCCGCCTGCGGCCGTTCCGCCACCGCGCCGACCCGGCCGCCTGGGACGCCGAGCTGAACAAGATTGACCGCGAGGGCTTCCGCCCGCAGCTCATCTTCATCGACACGGGCCTCGTGACGGAGCTCAACGGGACGAACCGCAAAAACTTCCTCGACCTCTTCCGCGCCGTCGCCGAGTTCGACGGCTACAAGGCCGGCAACCTCATGTGCGAGCGCTGCCGCCAGCCCGACGCCGTGCTGGACAAGGAGATCTTCGCGCTCAAGATGCAGCACCTCGTCCTCGGCGTCAAGAGCCGCACCCTCGCGCTCGGCAACATCAAGATCGGCGACATCCTGCAGGAGGTCCTCGGCATGGTCCGCGGCCACCACGTCCGGCTCGAGGGCGACTTCGTCAACGTCGTCATCAGCATCCTGCTCCTGGAGGGCATCGGCCGCAGCCTGAACCCGGACATGGACCTGCTCACCAGCTCGCTCCCCATCCTGCGCCAGCTGAGCGCGCAGAGCGGCACCGAGATGGCGAAGCACGGCGACTTTAGCATGCTGGTGGTGTGGATGGGCCTGGAGACGAGACGCTTCTTGCAGGCTAGCATCGAGGACGTGAGTGTTGCCGTCATCCAAGGAGACGTACCCAAACTGACTGATTTTAGGTCGAACGATGCGTCAAATATGATCTGCTTGCACCGAATGTGTAATGTAAACTGTACAGTATGGATAGACGAATGCATATGGCGGCGCTTAGGATGTGGCGATAGAGATACAACTCATACAGAAGAGGCCTCGAATACACGCCGTTTTAATCTTGTTGAATGCTTGTTCCATGAATCCCGTCTGGACTCCCAAGCAATACTGCTACTGACACTGATGGTCTGTCTCATCAAAAGGGTTGTTCTACGTGTACATGTGGTATGCTTTCGTCCTGAACCCAGCTGGACCCCAACGACTTGGTGCGAATCCAAACCCGAACTCAAAACTTCGATTTCGCGTCTGGCCATTGCCACTGCTCATCCTCTCCTCAACAACTGGCAGATACCTTCAACCACGGCCGCGCATCCCTCAGCCTCCTCACCGTCTCGGGTTGCACGGCTGTATTTCTCAGCGCAATCTTCTGCAGAAAGATGGCAACCCGATGCCCGGCCAGCTCGTGCAGGGACGATCCGCAAATACTGTTCGGCTCATAATCGGCGCCGCAGAGGGCAATGTGGCGGATGAAGGCGCAGTTGTCCAGCACGGCCTGGATGCTCCTGTCCGAGAGGTGGACGGCGCCGTGGATGCTGAGGCACCTGAGGCGGGGACATGCGGCCACGAGGCGCGCGAGACCGGCGTCGGAGAGCGGGCTGCGCAGCTCGGGGCTGCCGGCGGTGATTTGAAAGAGGGTGCGGGTGAGGTTTGTGGGTTTGAGGAGGAGCGCGTCGACGTGTGCGCTGTGAGGAGTTAGATACTGTTGCGGAAGGAGGGGAAGGGGAAGCAGAAGGGACGTACTCGGTAAAAGTGAAGACGGGGTCGAGATCGAGATATTCGAGGAGCGTGGTGTCGTTGGATGCGATGTAGTCGTTCCATTCTTCATCTGATCTGATGGCCACCACACGCGGAGCGGAATCCGTCGGAGAGGAGGGGACTGGAGGTTCTTGGCTCAAGGTGCCGCTGGCAAACGGAACCGGCGATCCGACGGCATCCTCAATCGAGGCTATGGGAACCGTGCAGGCAGTGGTGGGAGCCTCGCACCGAGGCCGCTTCGTCATGGTAGGCAAAGGGGTGACGGGCTCGTTCTTGATGAAGGGTGTCTCGGCCTCGTCGTCGTCGGAGTCATCCTGCAGCAGCGCACGCTTCTTGGATGACTGTGGACGATTGATCAGTTCCGACGCTCCAGCCCGCCCTCTTTCGTGTTTTTCTTCTTGCTGTTGCTCCCTTCTTGTCTGACTTCTGGTCATCATCCTGGTTTCGCCTTCTTCCCGTTCCGGCTCCTCCCTCTGTCGCCGCTGCATCTCAGCGCGCTCCTCGTTGTTCAGATTCGCCCAGCGTACGGCATGCTCCTTACGCCAGAGCGTCTGCTGTCTCCTCGAAAGACCCACGGGTGGTAAGATGCCGCCTTTGCCCCTGCAGTGGGTGCGAGGCTTTCTTTGGGCCATTTTCTGTTCCGGGCGCGGTTGTACTCGGGGGTTATCGATGCTATGGCCCGACTGGGGTTCAGTTTGCGATGACCTGTTGTTGTTGACGTTATGTTCTTGCCTGGCGCCCAGCCGGACACGCCTTTTCTGCTCCTTGCGCTGGTTGTGCTTCCTCACGGCTTCCTCCTTGGCGTGCTACTTGAGCCACTTCCTTCTCTGGAGTTTCGTCAAGCCGGAAGGTGGCTCGTGTCGGAGTTCGGAAGGCGGCAGGCCCTCGATTCTGGGCACTCCCTTCTCCATGGTCCTTCCCGAGCGAAGACGCATCTTGTATTCGGTGCCTGCGGTGGTATTTTTTGCCTGGAAAGAATGAGCCTCGGCAGTCGCAGACGAAGTGGAAAAGGTCAGAAGGAAGGTGTTGTGCGTTGTGCGTTGGAGGCGAGGCTGTTTGGAGGAAGGGGCGCGAAATACCTGTGAGCGGCGCCTTCCTCAACTTCAAAATATGCATTCATGGATACGTCGCTTGCCAGGGCTTCTTGCCGCTTTGAGTCCTTCGTGAGGCGCGGCAGTAAATCAGCAGATGACACAGCCCAAAGTACTTTGCAGTTTTCCATGTATCATATTCTGGCACTTATGCTCTTAACTGACTGGTTTGAACAAAGATGAAGCCCTGAAGCTTCCATCAACATTGAGTGTGGTTGTAGCATCGGGTTTCACAGCCCATAAGGAAAGTAACCATACTTCACAGGTAACTGTTCTCATAGACGTCGATCCTTTAGTGTCCATGGTGCTCCTGCATTATGCCTACTAAGCTCTATTTGCCCCTGGCTCTGTCCAATACCCTGGTATGGCGGGAAGTTTGTGATGACCAATACTTCAACAAGTATCCTATGAGGCAGATCATAAGATATCCCACGACGCAGCTCTGCTGGACACGACAGTGGCAGCATCCTATTCACTTGCAACTCCTCCTCAGACGAGCCTTAGACCTTCTTCAGCTTGAAGCCGCCAGCTTGAACGTATCTCGCCGAAGCAAAGACACCCGCTGATGCGAGAATCGAAAAGCCGCAAAACAGCTGCAGACCCAAATACTCTCCCCCACGCGCATCGACGATGGCACTCGCAATGGGGCTGCCCGTAAGAGCACCGAATGACTGGAACGCAAACGCCGTCCCCGTCCGGGCCCCGATTTCCCTAATGTCGGAGATCTGGGCGATCAGAGTCGGGCCGATAGATGTCAGGCCGGACGAGAGGAAGCCAAACGCAGCTGTAAAAACCAAGATGCCCGCGTCGTTCTTGATTGGGATCCAGAGAGCGAAGCAGGCGATGCCGGTAAGGGTGGCGATTATTATCATGATGTTGTACCGGCCGATCTTATCTGCGAGTAGGCCAGGGACGACGCGACCAACAATTCTGTTCCATCTGGTTAGCGAATCATGAAGACTCAAGAGACCTCCGTGAGCATACCCAACTGCATGCATGATCGGCAGCAGGTAGATGACCAACTCGCCATCCATACCCTGCGCCTTGGCCTGCAGAATAACAAAGTTGTACGGGAGGAACAATCCCCAAAACACCAAGAACAGCCCAAAAACAGTCGACATCATGGTCGGCTCTCTGATTCCACGCACGTACTCCCTCATGTCCACCGGCCTCTTCTCCGGCTTGAGTCTCGATCTGACGGTGCAGCAGGCCACGGTAAGCAGCCCCAGAAACATGAAGCCCACGGCGCGCATTGCCCACGGAAAGCCGACGCTGTCAATCATCTTTGGGATCATGATAGGCAAGACAATGCCGCCAAAAGAAGACCCAGACATCATGATGCCGAAAGCAGTGGCGCGTCGGCGATGGAACCAGGTGACGAGGCATGACATGCTTGCGCTGGTCACGGCGCTGGCCCCGATGGGGCAGACGATGCTCTGGGCGAGGAAGAAGTGGTAGTACTCCGAGCCCAGCGACACCATCATCATGCCGAAGACGTAGGTGACGGTTCCGCCGACGAGGATCCATCGCGGGCCATACTTGTCAAAGGCGAAACCCCACTGCTTCCGTGGTCAGATTCGATCTCTACGAACGGCGAAGGGGACTTACGACTATGGGCATGAAGTTCAGCGTCCATTGCATGAAGCTGGTGATCCAGGAGATGGTGGATGAGGAGTACTCCCGCAGCGCGTGGTTGACGTAGTACGTCTGGAAGACGCCGATGCTGTTGCCGAGGCCGAACGTGCAGAAGAGGACGCACCATGTCCCGAAGAGCACGACGTAGGCCTCTTTTCCGCCCTCGGGGAAATCTCGCGTGTTCACATCGGGCTCAGGGACCGTCGTCACGCATTGTTCGACCACGCCTGGTTCGGGATGCGTGTCGGCATTCGGGCCGGAATTCGTTTCGGGGGAGGCCGGCTGGCGGGCTCCGTCTGGGACTTGGCCGGTTTGAGTTCCGAGTCCGGGCGTCGTGGCTTTCTCCATCCTATACACGGCACGGAGCTTCGGGCAATCACCGGGGCATCCTGGGGCCGGTGAGATGTAACTTTTAGGGTTGAAATCGGCGGGCGAGTCTTAAATACCCGGCGCAGGTTTCAATCCGGAGAAGTTGGGGGTGTGTGGGGATTCTGGGGTAGCGATCCTCCAACAGACATTCTCTTACCTAATTGTTGACTGCAGGGTGAATGTATTTCCACCATTCACAGAGGGTCTGGGCTCGGCTTTGTCAGGTTGTGTTGTTTTTAAGAGTGAAGCTATTCGCAACTTAATGGCGGAGAGACGTTGCAAGTTGGATGGCTTCGTCCAGTTTCGGCTACTGGTAGTGAAATTGGGCCAGGTTAGCATCGAAGAGTCCCTGGAGTGTTCAATTTGACCGGATACTACACGAAAATGCTTTCGGGCCCAAATATCCATCCCGCGAGCTACACGTAAGAACCACTGCACGGAAAATAGGATAACATCATTGGAAAGTTTACCAAACCCCTTCCGGTACAAGTCCATCATAAATCCATGTAGATAAATACGTCCATCGCTCGCTGTTTCTACAGTCCACTTTCCATTTGTCACCACCAAATTTGGCGTGTATAGTCAGTGATGGCCGGCCGGGACAGACTTTCAAACCACCTAAGTACCAAATCATGGACAGCCGATTCGACACCCCACAACAAGTAATAGCCCCTCGCTCCGAAGGATCAGGGGGCGCGAGTCTTCGACGGACTCACCCATGAGATTCTGCCGAAAGCGCGATTGAATCTCGGCGAGTTCGTTCCTCGGACTTGCAGATAAACCAGGCCACGGTCGCCGAGCGAGTGTGGGACGGCACACCACCTTTGCGTTCACCGGCTCCGGGGACCACCCTCACGTCAATACATTGGCTCTGACAGAATTTCACGGTTCCCTGCACAACTCAGAAGCCCTGATGACGCCGTTGGTACCCTCTGTCGAGGTTCTTGGAGCGTGTTAGGCCATTAGTGTCAAGATCATATTGGGGCACATCCCCTCAGGATTGCGGCATACGGCCTTTTACATGGCGTCTATCTCAGCTGGATGACGTGATCGTGGCGCTTGTAGTTGCGTCTCTTGCTGTAAGAGTGGAGGAGAGTAGCAAGGTCGAAAGGCTCACTACTCTTCCCTCTAAATACAAATTTGAAGCGGAAATTTCGGCTTTCCATGCAGGAGAAAGCATTACTCCTTAGTCGTGTTCCGTCAAAGCGTACACGAAGGGGTTGTCCGAGTGCAAGATGTCTGTGTGATTTCATGCCTGTCAGGCTCTTTGACATATCTGACACCTGCTCTGACATTCGCCCAGCCCGTCGGATACTCCATTTTGCATGAATTAATGTCGTTTGTCAGTCAGCTGCTGTAGTATTTCATGCTAGTTTGGGACGGCAACTTGTCAATGGACTAGCACACCGGGTGTTTACTAGGCGTGACGAACAGATGAGAGCGTGCAGCTTGCATTAGTCGTGTGATGCTGACTTTCTGTCAAACTTCCATTTGAGTGGAATAGCTCCAATCAATCAACTCCGAGCGGCAGAGGCGCTTGATTAAATCTTGAGCGCACGACCAAAAGCATATGTATGCAGAGAACGCCAGATGACCGCTGCAGCGGGCCAGTTATGCCTGGAATGACTAGTGGAACTAATTTGCGGTCTCAACTGCTTCCTCTTGAGTTTTGGGAACCGCTGAAGGTTGAGTCTATCCAAAAGTCTTTCTCCTACTTGAAGGATTACACCACTCAAGGGCATCGGAAATTGCCGATTGTCAGTGTGGCGATGCGGGGAAAGAATGTCCCCTCTTGAGTGATTAGGAACTCTCTTTGAGAGGAGGCCGAAGTTTCTTTCAAGGTGGGCTGTGTAGAAGATGTAGAGAGCATGCGACCACGACGCCTTAGGGAGGGCTTGATCCGACCAGTTGTGATGGGCCGCCGCGAAGCCGTTAATAAACCCGAAGCATCATCTGTGGCGTACTTGCCAAGCCAGAATCGTGAGACACAACACCAGACTCTCTCGGTGGAGGCAAGAATACCCTGACAGAGACCAATGCGGAAACACGTTCTTCAAAAAGATGCGACGCAATGAGCCACTCGCGAGGGCCACCCCTGGCATGTCGACCCAAAACGTGACGTAAACCCCCAAAGGCAAACATAGCCGATGCTAACATCTGCTCTAGATCGGCCACTGGGCTGAGACCAGTCGGGGACATCCCTGCGTTTTCGTAACGGCCCGGTCCCTAGCCCTGCGAGCGTTCCCGTTGGGTACAAGTCTCAGCTTCGTTGCAGCTGAGGCTTACACTTTTCCTCGCCCCTCGGCCAACTTTGGCTCGCAAGTTTCTGCGCTTGGTTCATGGTTCGCCCGGTGGGAAAGTCTGCAGAAAGGCTCCCACTGGGTGCTGACTCGGAGGGCTGATTGGGAAATTTGTTGGCTTCACGATGGGTTCGAAAAGCCTCATGGACGGTTGATCAGCTCCCAGCAGATCGTGACTTGCCGTTAGTGTTCAGAGTCAAGGGCTTCCAGTTTGGAGATGCCGCTTTCCATTGAGATTTTCCTTGGCTCGCTGCAGAATACCTCGTAAAATTCCCCGAAGATGGATTGGCTTACTTTCACGTATCCGGCGCTTAGGTCTAGAAGTTCGTCTTCCCGACTGTTCTAGATTTACTCAGCCAACTTTTCGGCATATTACATTCACTTAGGTGAGGTCTCACGATACCCTCTAGAAATGCACGGGTCTCAAATTAGATCTCATCGCCGCTGGAAACTCGCCTGATTTGATGGCTTATTCGCACAATGCTCGCTTCATGATGCTGTCTCGCTCACGGGGAACTCGAGGACGAATTCGAAATAGTTCGATTCGATTACATAACCTCCGCGTAGTCTCCCCCTTAGCCCCCTCCACCTATCCATCAACCACTTCACCCCCGTCAGCTTCCGTTCGTTCCTCGCTCTTCCTCTGGTACCACATCTCCCTTCCCCTGCCCCCCTTCCTTCCTTCTCCTACCCACGTTCCAGTGACAATCTGTATTTCCGCCGCGAAGCCCAGCGCGACCGTCCTACTTCCAACCACAAGATTATGCTGCTCCAGCACCACCAGCGGCGGGCTGCTGGAAGGCGGCAATCGCACTGTCCAAAGCCTCGGTGAGTTGACCAGTGCTTTGCTGGGCGATCGGACGCGCAATAGCGGGGACCTTGCTGAGGAGGGCTTCACTGAGCGCTCCGCTACCGGCCTTCTGCTGCTGAAGGGCGTCCGAGACGACGGAAGAGACACCAAGCTGGTCAAACACGGGCTTCTTCTGGGTGAGATCGCCGAGGGTAGTCTGGACTTGTGTAACAACGCCGGTGGCGGTCTGCTGAAGGCCGAGAGCTCCAATGAGACCCAAATTATTGGCGCCCTCGATCATGGACGTAGCCGACTGAAGAGAGGTCTGCGCGTCCTGGGCGCCGTTGAGGACGGCGACAGCCGAGTTAGGGTCAGTCGCGGAGAGACCCTTGACGGCGGTATCGAGCTTTTCGAGGGAGCTTTGAACCATGCCGAGAGCCGTGGTAATCGTGTCGGCCTGCCGGGAGAAGAGGATGGGCGAAGCGGTAATCACCCACGCCTGGAGGGCGACGAGAAGGAGCTGAAGAGCGTGCATTGCGAAAGAGCTTGGGGAGCTGATTATGATACTACGAAAGAGAAGATTAAAACGGATTCGAAGGGCCGCTGGCGAGGAGTAGAATGTTGAGTTTGAACGGTGGAGAGAACGACGTCGACTACCAATCTAGAACAGGAAATGGTGTGTGGCTGCTGCACGATTTTATCAATATCTGGGGTAAACAGGCCAAGGCTATTCCGCGCCTATTTTCTCCCTTGGGTTTCCATTTCGGGACACACTGGGGCGGTGAAGCTTGAGTGTGGGATGTGTGTGACCGACGACTACGTTTCTCCATGGGGTTTCCTTTTTGGGGTACTGAGACGCAGAGGAGCTTCTTGGTGTTCTCCCCTTGGCCGCATGGCGGTCCCCATTCGGACAGCTTATGGAGATAGCTTGACACGGTAGAGCCCGAAGGAGCAGTTCTCATTCCGGCTCCGGACGCCAATCTCACCAAGGGGTCAAGGGGCACAGGGACCACAACTCATCCGAGTTGTGGACTACAAGAATCGCGCGGGATGACATGTGTAGTTCGAGGGATCACCCTTGGCGTTATACTGGGAACTGAGTAGAGTCAGTGGATCGCCTTTGACCCGACATCTTTACAACGGGGAAATCGGGATAAGCTCACGAACGGGATGCCTAGTACGTTGCGGGGGAACCAATAAGCTTCGTACCTTCGGATCTCTTGAGCAAATGTGGTGGGTTGGGAGAAGGGCCCAGGCTGTAGATCAGCTAGGTAGCCGCTGCCCTCATGTAGTAGCAGTATCAAAGCTGAAACGGAATGTTGCGCGGACCGGACGTTGTTCAGTCGAAACACAAACAGAGTTGGGCTGGTGATGAGCCAATCGCAAGTCAGCATTCCGCGCCTCGCCCGCTTATCGAGAAGAGAAATTGCTAGATGGAAGTGCCAAAAACCTGCCAGAAGTGCCAAAGAGGGACCAGACGGTGCCAGCGCCTCGGCAAGACCTATGACGCTTGTGATTTCGGCATGGCTGTCAGACGGGTGCTGTTGACTGCCAAGCTGCCGGGTTCCGGTTTGGAACTTTTAGCCCTTTTTCTATTCCCCTTTCGCACTCGCTTATTTTTCTTGACGAGTTGGCAGCTTCCGAGAGGGTCGCCTTCGCCGGGCCGGGTGGGCTCACCTCATATACTCGAACAGATGGCCGGCCTGGGTGCTGTGTCAACGGCTGTCACGGACATCCCATCTATTACCAAATGGGGTAGGCTTCTGTTCAGCTTTGAATCGGAAAGTTTCTCGTCTCAAGTTGAAGTTGAAGCCCGGCAATGTTCATTAAAACGCCCTGTAGGGACGTTGTTGCGGCATGGAAGATCACCCGGGACGGGTATCGAGAAACCTTAATTTCTGTGAACGGTTTGTAGATCTATGGAGGAGGCGCTTAGCCTAATATGGTGATTGCACAGGCGATATTGGAGATACTTTGATATCGGTCAGTCAGTCATCTTTCCAATGTGCATGAAGATGCGTATGTAAGCCATCCTCACAATTCGGTTCCCATCGCCGGGTTTTCAACCGTGCTTGTCCCACACCTCTCTGCTTTTCGTTTCGACTTCTGCAACAGTCAGAACAGCCATACAAAAGTATTCTTCCGCCCAGCGAAACTACTGCGGTCGGCAAACAATGTACACTTTCAATCAAAGACGACGCACCCTTGTCACAATGAACATTGTTCTGTGCCAAGAGGAAGGAAGAAAAAATGTAGCCTCACTGAATGCCCTACATGAATGAGTGATGCATTCATACAGCGAGTGACTTTAAATCAACAACAGATTTATCCACTCCGTTGATAACATTTGCTACGGTTTCCACCGTTGCACTCGGGCTTCCTGCCCTCATCCATTCATTGAATTTGATGTAGATAGTGTATTCGAGTCGCCTTTTGCAACCCTCATGCCTCCAAAAACCCATCTGAAGTCCTCAAGACCCGCGTTTCGGTTTCTCGAAACAAGTAAACACACTTGGATCCAAGCCTCGCTGTCGGGAACCTTTCTGCATCTTCAACAGAGAGGTAGGAATCGTGCTGTTTACAACATCAATTACTGAAGTGTTCAACGACTCACAAGCACACTTTTGTTTACGAGTGACCGGGCATGCTACCCTGTGAGACCCTGTGACAAGCCGCTCTTGAATCACAGACTACCTTATCATGCCAGCAACCTTTCGGCAGGCCTGCCTTTAAAGGATAGTCATGGGAAATAACGGGTAGTGCTAAGTATGGACAGCCAATTTCTTCAGGCTGCTAATTTCTGCCTTGTGAACTGGGGAAGACTGTTCCTATCATTTGTCGCGAGATTGGTAGCATGAATAAATTCTGGTCAAAATTGGCGACGGTTCCGCCATCGGTCAACCCACTTGAAATTCGGGATTTGACTTGCGTACTGCCTGGGTACCAAGGTATGCACAAGAGCCCAGGCATGAATGGGTTGAACGCCGTGTGTTTTGCAATGTCAGAAAAAAGGACAAGAATTTGCTGACTTCTTCTCATTTTTCTCTCCTCAGTCCAGAAAATCTCATTTAGGAGACCGTTCCTTATTTCATGGGAACACGGCGAACGCTGCCAAGAAGTTTACCCGCGTCTTCTAGTGGCCCGGAAGCCAATTACCGAGCCGTGGCCAATCCCCGGAACGATAAAACCCCGGAACGCTTTGGATTTGAGTCAGTCATGTTATTTTCGTCAGTGAAGAATACGTCGGAGAATCAAGTGGCTTCACAGCCATGATATTCGCTCTCTCATGCCCAATCGTCGCCTACAATTACCAGAGAATGGATATGTCCAAGGTGAGGCATGAGACGAGAATCCTGCCATCTATAAAGCCCTTCTCATGCTGACAGTCTATCTTTCCACTAGGATTTTGCAAACATCAACAACCGCAATTGTGCTTCTACCCTTGGCTATTAATGGTATCGTTTCGCCTTCATCCTTGCAAACCAGTCTGACGTGTCCCCCAATGGTAAGGAAAATGACAACGCTTCCACACACAGTCCATGGGCCATTGCGTAAAACCCTCCAACCGATGCAATGAATCCGAACGCACCAGCAGTTTTGGTCAAAGGTCCGGCTGATGTGGCATCATCTGCTGCTAAAGCAAAGTTCGCTGCGCAATTGAAAATGTAAGAAAGCTCGAGGGCTGCATATACCACGATGTTCACCACATTGCTGTTTTCTTGTCAGTAAGGGCATGCCCAGTCTCGGTCATCGTAACGTACGTGGCAAGCGCAGCGATCATGAAGAGGAGGTTCATGACTGACCAAGCTGTGGAAGTAAGAGTGCTGCAACCAGTTTAGACTGTTTGTGGGGGTGCTAAACATACCCGCGAGATACAGGCCAAAAGCATTGAAATACTCTGCAGTCTTGCCTCCATAAGCGTCCACGATGCCAGCCGAAGGAAGCAGTAGGAAACCGTATCCTCCGTAGTAAAAGGCTGTGAGCATTAGTCTCCAGATTCAATTTCTAGCTTCCGTCGGAAGAGGGCCAACCAACCAAACGCTGCGAGTACCGTATACGAAAACGTGTTGCCCTTAACTAACTCCCACTGAGCAGAGATCAAGAGACCAATCCCTGCTAGGAAACAAAGATTTGCTACGAAGAGCGATTGGTTTGCGACCGTGCCCGCGCCCATCATGGAAAGCGATAGGGTCATCAACGTGGTCGAGAATGCGCCATAGCCGAAGGGACTCTGTTTTGGAATCATTATGTGTGAGCAGTCTCCATCTTTCCGACATCTAGGATGTGTAGGCATTCTCACCGGATTCGCAAAGTGATTGATGGCTGAGTCTGATTGTTTCTGCGCTTCGATATCGGTCTTTCTTTCGGACGACGACATATTGGCTGTGGCAATTGAAGCACTGTGCTGGCTCTTTTGCGGTCAAATCATGAGCCTTCCCGAGGGACTAGCTTCACCTCAGCAAAGATTCTATTGAAATGTGTTCACGAAAATTCTTTACGAAACAATGTTGCAGAAATAAGGGTTAAAAATCCATGATTGTCGCCACTTCATTCCCCGAATCCACAAACCGACATTGCGTCGGGTACTTCGGGATCGTGAGAACACCGTAGCCCACTATCAAAACCCGGTAGGCTCAGGTGATGCGAAATTCACGTATTTCGTGAGACAATTGCCTTGGGCATCCATGGGGCCTGAGTGTTTTTAGAACAGGACCCCATATGGAACAATGGTGTGGGCAAGTGTCCCTCCACAAGAGACAGCGCCTTCGGCTCACCATCACAAAACACACTTGGTCCAGATTTCTCTCACTTGTTGGAGCCACAGATGTCTGATACTACCCATTTACGAAACACCAGGTGTAGATCTTCCCCTTGACTCGATCGATGTTCTAACAATGTGAAGTGGTCACCCTTCGCTTCCTAAATAGGCAATGTTGGTGATGTCGAGTCTCTCCGAGTCATAACTCGCCGTGAGGCATCTCGCGCCAATGACATTTCATGCTTGCAGTCCGACTTTCATTCAGACAACGCTAGATGGGCCGAGTCTGACCACCACGTCAGTCTTATCGTCGTTGGAACGCCTTTCAACCCGGCGGGATGTCCGGTTTATCGCAGGTTTCCGAGGCGCCATATCATCCGCCGTGCCGGACCCGAACGCTAGACAAGCCATCCCTGGTCGCCTTCCTGAAGCGGTTCGCGAATCCCCGCAATAGCAGATAATGCCAAGACACTCGATTGGTCAATGCTACTGAATGTTGCCCGAAGATGGAGAATCGGTCCAGTAATTATGATTCGTGATGGCTGATAGCCCCTCCGTATCTTTGGGGAAATTGGGTGACAAACGCTCGATGACATGCCTCCCCGAAGCCCCTCTCTCTCATCACGGCTCAGTACTGGCACTGCTGTTGGCTCCGGGGTAAATGATAGGGAAAGATAACGTGCAAGGGTTAGGCTCCTTTCGACGCTCATGTGGTACGCGTCCGACGTAGTCCGAGGGGCTGGCTGGTACCCTTCATTAATGGCGACGATGCCGCGCCGGGCGCTACTTTCTTGGCTACTCTTGGCTGTTCTTTGGCTGCTCGCATTCTGTCGAGGCTCTGCAGAAGTAGTCAGTCACCATGGCCGACATCAACCGTACGCCTGCCGGTTTCGAAGACCCCGAGAAGTCCATCCCGTACGACGGTATCGGGATTAAGACAGCACACAACCTCCACGGCCAAGATGTTGAGATTGAGAATGGGCACCTCGCCGAGTTGGAGGTCGACATGGACCGTGTGCTTGAAAAAGTAGAGGATGAGGGAGACTACACAGCCGATACTTCTCCCTTTCCCCAGGTTCGAGCTGTCGTGCCGGAGACGGACGACACCGCGATTCCTGTCAACACATTCCGCGCTTGGTTTCTTGGTATCGTACGTGCCCTCAACTCGTGCCTTCAAGTTTCCCGGCTCAACCTGCTGACTTTCCTCGCAGGTCTTCGTCTTTCTCGGCGCAGGCGTGAACCAGTTCTTCTCCCTGCGCTACCCCGGTGTCCATATTGTCTCTCTCGTCGCAGAGCTTTTGGCATTCCCGGTCGGCGTCGCTCTCGCCAAGATTCTACCCATCAGTCGTTTCAACCCCGATCGCCATTTCAACATCAAAGAACACGCTCTCGTCACCATCATGTCGAACGTGTCCTTTGGGTTTGGTTCAGCCGACGCCACGAACTTGATTCAGGCAGCTAGACTCTACGGCTTCTACATTCCTCCGGGATTCTCCGTTCTGGTGGTTCTGTGCTGTCAGCTCAGCGGCTACGCGGTTGCCGGCCTCGCCATTCCTTGGCTCGTCAAGCCAGCGAGCATGATCTGGCCCGGCGTGCTCAGCAACGTCGCTCTTCTCAGTTCCCTTCACTCCCGCGCTAATGCTGTTGCCGATGGCTGGCGAATCACCCGCATCAAGTTCTTCATGATCGTCGGTGGCTGCGCCTTTGTGTGGTACTGGTTTCCCGGTCTCATCTGGACAGGACTCAGCTACTTCACCTGGATTTGCTGGATCGCGCCCAACAACCTGGCTGTTAACCAAGTCTTTGGCATGGTTACGGGTATGGGCCTGTTCCCCCTAACTTTCGACTGGTCGATGATCGCGTACAACACGAACCCGCTGCTGAGCCCCCACTGGGCGGCTCTCAACGTCTTCTTCGGCTTTGCGTTCTTTTTCTGGATCGTGACGCCCGCGATTTACTACACCAACACCTGGTTCACGTCGTACATGCCATTCTGCACTGCGGATGTCTACGATCGGTTCGGTCAGCTGTACAACGTGTCACAGGTTTTGACGAACAACGAGTTTGACCAGCAGAAGTATGCCGGCTACTCGCCTCCTTATCTTCCGGCCACGTTCGCTTTTGTGTACGGATTGTCTTTTGCTTCCATCACGAGGTAAGTACCGATGCCCTGAATCGAAAACGTCCATGCTCATTGGAACCAGTGTCCTGTCCCACGTCTACTTCTTCCACTGGGATGAGATCAAGCGGGCCGTCCAAGGAACCCTCAAGCTTGATATTCATGCTCGTCTCATGCAGTCTTACAAGACTGTAAAGTGGTGGTGGTGGGCTGTGATCTTGCTCGTTGTTTTCGGTATGAGTGTCGGCACCGCCGAGGGTTACGATACCGGCCTGCCATGGTGGGGAATCATCCTCGCCTTCATCATTCCGGCGGTTTACATGGTTCCTTGCGGCATGATCCAGGGTGTCACGAACGTTGACGCAAACCAACTCAACGTGCTGTCCGAGTTTATCGGAGGATACATGTTCCAGGGCAAGCCAATCGCCAACATTCTCTTCAAGATTCTCAGCACGGATGTCGTTGGCCAGGGTCTGTACTTTGCAGCTGACATGAAGCTCGGGCACTACCTCAAGATCCCGCCCAGAACTCTCTTCTTTGCCCAGGGCCTCGCGACCATTCTGGGTGCGTTGACTCAAACCGGTGTTACACTTTGGATGCTGGGCAACGTCGACGGCATCTGCACCGAGGACCAGCCGAACGGTTTCTCTTGCCCCAACGGTCGCACGGTGTTTTCCTCCAGTGTCATCTGGGGTCTCGTCGGTCCTGCGCGTCTCTACTCTGTCGGCTCCATCTACTCTGGTCTTTTACACTTCTTCTGGATTGGTCTCATCCTGCCGCCTATTACCTACTTCATCTGGAAGAAGACGCGCTCCGATTTTATCCGCAAGATCAACTGGCCCCTTATCTTCGTTGGAACATACAACGTTCCGCCGGCGACGGGCATCAACTACTCCTCTTGGTACATCGTCAACCTGGTCTTCAATAAGATCATCTACCTCAAGTTTTATGCCTGGTGGACGAAGTACAACTATGTGCTTGCTGCGGCTCTAGATACTGGACTGGCCATCGCCGGCATCGTCATTTTCTTCGCCGTTACCTATGGTGAGCGAGACCCAAGTGTTATCTGTGGTTCGATAGAATGGAAACTAACGTCGTTTATCAGGCCCGAACGCGAAGTTCCCGGACTGGTGGGGAAACACGGTTTGGCAAAACACCGCGGATGGCTTAGGACTGCCCTGGCTCCAGATGCCCGACGTGGGATACTTCGGCCCTGCCAATGGAACCTGGTCATGAAAGTAGCATTGTGAATAGTCATGTTCGAGACCAATACTAAGGTCCTCTGTTGTGCCATAATTTGATAAGTGAGGTTCAAGTGATCCGACATTTAAGCAGGCTCTAGAGTTCTGCTGACGATTCGATCGATCACCAGGATAGCCCTGCATATTGACCTTCGATATGTAGTATATTCTGGGGATGCCGAGTACGTGGAACTTGCTGCCCACATGCCGTTGATGAAGAAGTCTTCAACCAACCGGTTTCGGCGCTGGTGATCTTCTGCTATGAAGAGAATCGTGGGCCGCTCTGATGTGATTGTGTTATTCTATCAGTTCGGTGGATTTTTGGCCCGTCACTCGCCCGAGTCCCACAACGATACCGAGGCTCCTCGCGAGCAAAAAGTTAAATTGGCGGACGTGTCATTCGCATCTAAAATGGCGACATCGAATGAACGATTGCAAACCCCGCATTCAGTGTCACCATAATGTCCGCAGCACACGAGGTCGAGAAAATCCAGTCCCGCGGGGCTGGGAATAAATTGTAGATCTCCCTCAAGCTCCCGGCTTGGCTTGGCCAAGTTGCTTGGCGTTCTCAACTCAGACTCTCCCATCTGGGTTGTATGCGAAGATGTCGAACCACTCGGGATCCCCGCTGTCCGTCGACGACGCCACGCTGGACGCTCAGAAGACACTGCCGATAACCGACGTCGCGGAGGTTCCGTTTGAGGCGTCGGACAGCAAAGCCGACGGCATCAACTCGAGTGATGCGCAACTCATCGACGATGATGTTGAGTATGTGAACGGCCATCCGGTCATTCGCAACGGTAAGTCTTGCCGGCGGTCTATGTGGATTGGTATCGACACTAATGCATCTAGGTAGGCGTCGACGTCTCCAAGTTTGTTGTGTCAGACCGTGACGATGGCGATCCGTCTTTGACCTTCCGTTCCGTCGTTCTGGGGACGGTCTTCACCGCCTTGTCCAGTGTCATCACCATGCTGTACACCTTCAAGCCGACTCAGATGCAGGTTTCAGCAGTCTTCCTGCAGCGTAAGTTCTTGTCTCTCATGAGCCCACTGGAGCTCGGTCTTGACATTTGATAGTCTTGGTCTTCGTCTTTGGCGAAGCCTGGGCGCTCGCAACCCCTCGCCCCGAAAGGTTCAAGGCGTCATGGCTACAGACCACCCTCCGCTTCCTCAACTTCGGTCAACCTTTCGGCATCAAAGAGCACGTTGTTGCATCCCTCATTGCTTCATCCGGTAACAATGGCCTGTCCGGAGTAGAGATCTACGCCGTCGAGCGACTGTTCTACGACCGGGAAGTCACTGCCACGACAGCGATCCTTGCCACCTTCTCTATATCCCTCTGCGGCTTCGTCCTTGCCGGCGTCCTCCGACCACTCATCGTCTATCCCGCGGAGATGGTTTACTGGTCCACCCTGCCGCAAGTTGTTCTCTTCCAGAACCTTCATTTTGACCGCATTGCCAACCGCGATCGCCTCATGAAGTTCGGCATCGCCCTTGGAATCGCTGCCGTGTGGGAGATCTTCCCGGCCTACATAGTTACCTGGTTTGGTGGTATATCCATCGTCTGCCTCGCATCCATGGGCGCTCCTACAAAGACCCGCACCGTCATCTCCACCATCTTTGGCGGCGCATCCTCGAACGAGGGCATGGGTCTCCTCAATTTTTCCTTGGATTGGCAGTACATTCAGAGCACGTACCTCTCACTGCCGTTCAAGCAGCAGCTCAACTCTTGGATCGGGTACGCCATCTGGTATGTCGCGATGCCCGCCCTTTTCTACAGCAACACTTGGGGTGCCAAGACCTTCCCCTTCATGTCGACGTCCCTCTTCGCCAGCAACGGCACCAGATGGTCGACAACAGCGATTCTTAACGATCGCGGGGTCATCGATTACGACAAACTGGACCAAGCTGGTCTGCCTCACTTGACTTCCAGCACTGTCTGGGGTTACCTCACTGCCAGTATGGCCATAGGCGCCTTGATCACCCATGTCATCATCTTTTATGGCAAAGACATGGTTGATGCTTGGAAGCAAGCGCGGAGTCGGACGCAACCCGACATTCACTACCAAGCCATGCTGAAGTACAAGGAAGTACCCATGTGGTGGTATCTTGCACTCTTCGTTCTCACCTTCATCGCCGGCCTGGTCGTGAACATCAAGGGCGAGACGACACTTCCTGTATGGGGCTACATTGTCTCTCTCCTGCTTGGCGGGTTCATTGCCCCCTTCTCCTGCATTCTCTATGGACTCTACGGCACGGGAGTCGGCACCAACCAAATCTCCAAGATGGTCGCGGGCGTTGTTCACCCTGGCAGGCCCCTTGCCAACCTCTACTTCGCCAGCTGGTCCCACCAAGTCATCCTCCTGGCCGTAAACCTTGCCAACTGGCTCAAAGTCGGCCAGTACACCAAGGTTCCACACCGCGTGATGTTTGGCACTCAGATTTACGGAACTCTCCTAGGCGCAGGGCTCAACTACGCCGTCATGACCACCATCGTGACCAACCAGCGCGAGATCCTGCTCGACCCCAAGGGAACAAACGTTTGGAGCGGCTCGGCGATGCAGAGCCTCAACTCCCAAGCCATCACCTGGGCGCTGGCTAAGGAGATGTATGGTACGGCGGGGCGGTATGTCATCGTGCCTTTGGGTCTTCTTATTGGCGCATGCTTGCCTGTGTTGCACTGGGGTCTGATCAGGCTGGTCCCGAGGATACGTGACTGGCCCATCAACACAACCATCATCGTCGCTTTTGCCGGAAACACGTACTTTGGAAACACTTCATGGATCTGGTCTTCGATTGCCGTGGGCGTCTTCTCTCAGTTCTGGCTTAGACGCCGGCTTCCACGCATCTACAACAAGTACAACTACCTCATCGGAGCGGCACTGGATGGTGGATCTCAACTTGTCATCTTCATCCTCTCGTTTGCCGTATTTGGCGCAAGCGGCAAAGAGCACCCTTTCCCGACATGGTGGGGGAACCCGTCTGACACCAACCCGGACCACTGCTTGTGATGATCGGAAGACATATATGTAGCAGCCTAGGTACCTTGCAACGGTTGTTGAATCAGGGATTTCTCAGATGGTGCAAGACGTCTGAGCCTAAGACTGATAATGCAACGTTGTAACCTAAGCCGCATCACAGTGTAAAATGTACATATACATGCTAAGCCAAATGATGGCAGTAGCTAGTTAATAAGACACATCATCATCGTCAAAACATACTTAATCTTGCTTGCCCTGAAGTTACGTTTTCTAGTCCCTTTAGTCTGCGGCCAAGTTACCCTAGCGCTCGCACTGTGCGGTCAAGTCCTCCTTCCTAACCCATAACGGCCCACGTTCGTCACAAGACTTTAAACACAGTGCAACCAAGCAATATCAACATAGCTTACTGATATCGCGAAGTAGAAAAAAAGAAAGCTCACAAGCGCGAATGCCAAAACAATGGACACTCGGGGAATTGAACCCCGGACCTTTCACAGTGCGTATCTGACTTCATAGAGCCGAGATGCGAAGCGAAAATCATACCCCTAGACCAAGCGCCCTTATTGGTTGGAATACCTTGGGCCAAGGCTGTCCTATGAAGGTTGATGTCATGCAGTTTCTGATGCGGGAACAATGTACGCCTTATTAGGTCGGTCGGACAGAGAACTTGCAAGTCAAAAGATTTTCTAAGCAAACTTTTGTGCTATGCGCCTTACTTTTGTTGCCGAGGCTTGTGCTTGAGCTTGTTGCGTCCGTTATGTGAAGTTGATTGTGGGGTAAATGCCAGATCCGGGGGGTAAACCACCTGGTCCTGTGTGCCATCCATGGATCAGCAACGAAAGAATGCCGCCTTTTGCGGGTACCAATCAGAAAAGCAAGCGGACAATATGTATGCGCCGACGACCGCTCATTGTTGCGACCAAAAGAAATCCCCAGAGAGCCCGGCTTTTCGTGCGGCATCCGGATGTGGAGGTGGGTTTTTGGAGTGATCGTCGCAACCAGCAGGGATGTCACCCACATCGGCAATCACTTCGGCTTGCATAACTGTGACCTAGCCATGGGTCAAACTCGGCTTTACTTCGAATAAGGAAAACTATTGGGTCGCCGAGAAGCCGAAAAGGAAGGTTGAAGTGGCAAGAGAGTTCGGATGGACCAAACTGTGACTCGCGAGCGGAGAAGGGATGAACTACCAAGGCTTGGAAATTACCTATATTGAAGACTGCGTTTGTTTGCGTAGGACTGGCTTGGCTTTGCCCCAGCAGACAGGCTAGGTGAGGGGATGATGCAAGCCAGTTGCTACGCCAGCCGACTACTCAAGTTGGTCCAGTCACATTTTCCCTAAAGGCGCGTTCTGCAGCGAGCCCAGTTCCCTTGCTCTATCCTGGCTGTATATGTTCAATAGCTATGCCGACACCTTCGATACTGGCCATACTGGCACTCAGCGCCGCGACAACTGTCGCAATGGCCATCTCCAGTGCCTGTGATGAAGCCACATTCGCCTCTCTGACACTGAGCAACATCGACATCGTCTCTTTGACAGTTTCGGCCGTGAGAAACCAATCTCTTAGCAGCGGAATGGACGCAGGTACTGGTGTTGGAGTTGGTATCATCTCTGCCTCAACCGGAGAAACTGTCTCTGCCGTCGATCTCTGCAAGATCTCCATTCGTTACACTCATCCCGGGCAGAACGACGACGTCAACACCTACATCGGTTTGCCACTCAATGCATCGAACTGGAACTCTCGTTTTATGATGAGCGGCGGCGGAGGTTGGGTCGCTGGCGGCGAAGGCGTGATCCTCGGCCCCGTCGCCTCGGGCTACTCGACCTCTTCCACGGATGGAGGTCACAACTCTACGACCGCGACGGCAGAGGGGGGCCTTGTGAGCGAGGGGAATACCAATTGGCCCGCCTTGAACGACTTTGCGTCCGTTGCCCTCGACGAAGCTGCCAAGCTGGGGAAAGCAGCAACTAATCTGTACTATGGTCAAAATCCCATCTACTCCTATTGGAACGGGTGCTCGACTGGAGGTCGGCAAGGGCATATGATGGCTCAGAGATTCCCTGAGCACTTTGATGGAATTCTAGCCTCGTGTTCCGCCTTTAACTGGCAGAAATTTCAGCACGCATCTCTCTACCCAAGTTTCCTGGCCGAAGTGCTTGGTAAGTTCTGCTGTTGATTTACTGTATATCATCCGAGTATGTGGCTGACACGAATAACCAGATATCATCCCTCCAGCATGTGTTCTCAACACTTTCACGAACGCAGCTATTGAAGCTTGCGACGAGCTTGATGGAGTCAGAGATAACATCATCTCGCTGCCTGAATCTTGCAGGTTCAACGCTTCCTCGCTCGTTGGCCAGGTCGTCGCTTGTATCAACCCCTACGCCACAATCACTATCACTGATAAGATGGCACAATTCGTCAACGGAGTTTGGCAAGGCCCACGAAGTGAGGCTGGAGTGTTCCACTGGTATGGTTTCAACTACGACGCCGGTTTGACTGGCGTCTTCAACCCGACCTGCACGACGGTTGACAACTGCACGTACACCCCATTTTCGGCAACCGACGACTGGTACGGAGTCTTCCTTGAGAGGAGCTCGTCTTGGAGCATAAACACTGCAAACATCACGCAAGCCCGTTTCGATCGACTCTTCCGTCTGGCTGTGGATGAATATACCTCCTCTATTGGCACGGATAACGCGGACCTCACGGACTTGAGGAACCATGGAACGAAGATGATTACTTGGCACGGTATGCAAGACGCCTTGATTCCGTACAACGGCACAGTCGACTACTATGAGCGTGTCATGGCTTGGGATCCCCATCTCACGGACTACTATCGATTCTTTCCCGCGCCTGGAGTCGGACACTGCGGCGGTGGCGCCGGCTTCGATCCCAGTAACACTGTCTTTGACGCGTTGAGAGCCTGGGTCGAGAATGGAACTGCACCGGAGACTCTGGCGGGAGTGGGCACCGCGGTCAGCAATTCCAATGACACCAGGACTATCAACTTGTGCATGTACCCTAAGGTGCTTACTTTTGTCGGGAATGACCCGGACGACACTGCTTCGTATGAGTGTCTGTAGGCAGTTGCGGGCTGCGGCGGTAGAAACCATGTCATCACGGCCACATATCGCCCGGGGTGTTTGGGCGGAAATCCGACCTTGTTGCGCTAGAGTTAGAAGCATTTCTCATAAAGGAACCAACCAAAGAGACGTCAAGGATGGGCAATTGGTTAAGTGTGAGTTCAGCTCTTCCTTCTTGTGTCGTCGAGGCTGCAGTCTTCAACACCAAAGGAGTAGTTACCAGTCAGACTACTCACAACCAAGCTAGTTTCCGAGCACAGAATAGACGTGGTCAGAGCCTGATTTTATGTCTTTCAAACCACAAGTCTCAAAAGATTTCGTATAATTTGGGTAGAGCAAGGAAAGGGCGAAACATATGCCACCAGGAAGCAAAGCATCATGTTATGGTCCCTTTAACGCAGACTGATCTAGCACTTGTTCTTATTCTAAGAATGTACAGGTAGGCCGTGGTATATTCTAAGACGTCTTTAGATTGTTGTGAAGCTTGTAGCCACCGGTTCTAACGGCTTAGTGGTGTGCTCTGCAACTACTGACATGCGGGTCTCTGGACAACTTGAGGATGACTATTGCTTGAGACCCACAACCTCATATCCGATATGGTGTAGTGGCCAACATGATGCCCTCTCATCTTCTTGAGAGGTTAGGCATAGCCCCGAGTTCGATTCTCGGTTTCGGAACATATAGTACAAGTGCGTATTTCCTTTTTGGCAATATTTAGAGCCGCCATGCTTCTTGGGCGTTCCGACGTAATAATTAATGCTTACTCAAAGCACACCCACCCCTCTTCGTCACTTTTGTTGTGCTCTGTGGTCTTTGGGCCATTGTTTTTACTGTTGGACGATATGCGGTTAATATTGAAACAGCGTTATCGTCAACCTCAAGGGTCTTTGAAGTGTTTTGACACGGGCTGTTAATGTAAGATCTAGGGCATGGTTGATCATTGGAGGTTTATGCGCTTTGACAGGTGGGTTCGACCCTCAAAGTAACGCTATGTCGGTTCTTCATTGGTGCAGAGTCAAAGGTTGCGGAATTCTGGCGAAGATTTGTAAGCGGTTTCATTCATAATCTCGAACTCAATTATTCATACGTCTTTGACGTCACGCTCCACTTCGGTTCGGCTCGCGCGGATATAATCACATTCGACCTCACCCCAATCCCGTATCAAGTTCGTCAGGTTTGATTGTATCTTAATTCATCCCTGCCCTGAAAGAAACCCTCAAAAACAACCATCATCATGGCTGGTACTATGAAAGCTCTCGTCACGCAAGGCGACAAGACCGCCAAGGTCCAGGAGGTATCCATCCATATCTTAACCCCGCTTCTTCAAAAACGTGTATTGACACCGTAACCAGATTCCCATCCCGAAGCCCGGCGACGGCGAAATCCTCATCGAGGTGTCCTATGTAGCTCAGAACCCGACCGACTGGAAGTCCACCGCAGCGGCCAAGGAGTCCGGCCGCATCGTCGGATGTGACTTTGCCGGCACCGTCGCTGACCCCAACGGCTCATCACTGAAGCAGGGTCAGCGCGTCGCTGGCTGGGTTTTTGGCTGCAACATCGACCCCCCGCGCGGCGCCTTCGCCGAGTACCTCGTCACTGAGAGCAGCTTGGTGTTTCCCGTCCCGGACTCCGTGTCCGACCCCCAAGCTGCTGTCGTCTCCTTGGCCGTTGCGACCGTCGTGCAGGCGCTGTTCCAGCGGTTGGCTCTCCCTCCGCCGACTAGCCCTATCAAGGACCACTTGCCCATCTTGATCAACGGCGGAACCAGTAGCGTTGGATTGTATGCGGTTCAGCTTGCGAAGAAGGCTGGTCTCCACGTCATTGCCACCGGCAGCAAGAAGAACCACGAGCTTCTGAAGAGCCTCGGCGCTGACGTGGTGGTGGATTACCGGGACGCGGACTGGATTGAGCAGGTGAAGAAGGCGGCCAACGACAACTTGCAGTACGCATTTGACTGCATCAGTGAGGTCGATACCACGAAGGCTGTGGTGCAGACCATCACCTCCAAGGGCGGCCATGTCATGTGCATCCTCCCCCGCAAGGCCGACGAAGTCAGTGCTCCTTCGTATGTGAAGGTTGAGAGCACGCTCGCGTATACCGTTTTTGGAAAGCCCCTCCAATACGGAGCTTTCGACAACCTCGACGGCGACAGATCCGGAGATAAGAAGTTCTGGGAAAAATATTTGGTGTTGTTGCCAAAGTGGTTGGAGGAAGGATACCTGAAGCCGAACCCGCAAAAGGAGTTCGGCGGGTTGGAGGACATTCCCAAGGGTTTTGAGTTGCAGGAGAAGGGAGGTGTGAGTGCGGAGAAGCTTGTGTACAAGATTGCTTAAGGTAATCTGGGACCCTAAGGATGTCAGAGCTGAGCAAAAAAGAGCAGTCCAACAAGCAATAATTCAGAAAAGTAAGTCAGATCTCCTTGGAGTACGATTCGCAATGTCGCCCAGACTCTCGAGTGTATTCATCTCGCTGCGACAGCCTTTGCCTTTCAGGTACCTACTTGAGTGGCTTGATTTGCGGAGGCATGTGGGAAGTTAGCCATGACTATCTCGTAGACTTTAATAACTCAGAAAATGGCAAAAGGAGGCCGTATACTGCGGCCTGGAGGCTCGGTCACGGTTGATCTTTCTGTCTGAGTTCCGGCCAGTTCCATAAGAGGGGTACTCATTCATTAATCCTCGTGGTTTCCCCCCTTCCTGTTGTCTTTGCGTTTGAATGTGACGCCGCGCTTTGCATACCCAAGTCGTTATGCTTTTGGAACTTTGAGGACACCGAAATCGACTTTTCAGAGGGAAACAAGACCATTTATTTACTCCAGCGTCTTCACCACCGACTTCTTAGCAGAAATGTAGAATTGAGAATTTAC
Organism: Colletotrichum tropicicola; assembly: GCA_025962755.1. Lineage (NCBI taxonomy): Eukaryota > Fungi > Ascomycota > Sordariomycetes > Glomerellales > Glomerellaceae > Colletotrichum > Colletotrichum tropicicola. The sequence goes on along the minus strand of JAOWMA010000221.1, from coordinate 36,256 downwards.
ATTCAGTGCTAGGCAGCCAGTAGTCTGAATGTGCCTGCTCGTTTTTCTCGTATTAATCCCAGACGCATACTCGGTTCAACCCTATTTTCACAATCCTCTTAACAGATGTAGGTGTACTGCGCGCGCACACCTCCGTTATCCTTGCACCCCCTCTCATAGGAGCCCTGTTGGCTGTCGCCAACGCAGCACTGATTCACGTCAGCAGTCGCAACTTCCTGCAGGTAAAAGGCGGCCCTTACCGCAGCTGGATAGCTGGGCTCTGGGGTTCCGCCAACCGCCGTGCAGATACCCGTGCCCGGGTTCGGGTTTCCGTCGGGCATAACGCAAAGAAGACCAGCAAATGCCGGTCTGTTGCCGTTAGTAGGAACCCAAAATGATTTAAGTTGACGAAGCTACTATCGGACATTGGCACTTACGCGGTCTGCATCAAACTCAAAGCGAGGAGGGCGGTGAACTTCATCGTGATGTTGTATCGGAGGGCAATTCGTGATTGGGGCGATTTACAGAACACGCAACATGCAGTGGAAGACAAGAAGCTGTCTAAAGGCTTGGAACTCGAGATAAAAGGAGACTGGTGAGCGGCGGTGACGAGAGCGGCTGCAGTGGTTTGGGATTGCGAAAGACCCATTGAAAACAAGGATATCCATGAAGGTTCAGGCGACACCGGGGAACAACCTTGGCGCATTTCCAGACTCCACCCAAGCCATTCACTGTACCGACATCATGGTGGTGACTGACCAGACTGCCGGGTCATCCGATGTTAAGGCATGGAGATCGTGTTGCTGGTTCATGTCTTTGGTCATCGGGAGGCCTGCAGCACGTAACACGGTAACTGACATGCTTCTATGATTTCTTGGTGTGAATTGGGAAGTTGAAAACAGAGTTCAAATAAGGTATCTTCAGGTACAGTGCAGCAACTCGCCAGGCACTAACCACAGAATCTCCCTAATGATACAATAGCAGTGGCTTGTTGTCGGCACTCGCTTGCTGACACCGGAGACCGATCAGTGCCGGTCATCTGTTTGAAATTGTGAGCGGCCTGGAGTTGTGGGGTCAGCAAACACCGGACATCGCTGTACGAGTCAGATCGCCCATCTGTGCTCATTACTCATGTTGGTTCATCTCATTCTGCTTCTCTGGATGTCGGGAAAATAATCATCAATTTGTTACTTGACCAAACCCGCTTCAAGTCTCGACCCTGTGGGCGACAGAGGCGGGGCAGTCTGATGGATCCTGGGGCCATTTCAAGCCTTCTGGGTTCAGAACAGCATCGATTGCTGAACGCGGACAATTGCTAGCTTCCGATGCCCGATCAGCGGGTTGTTGGTGTCCAGCTGACCACATGGTGATGCCTCTCTTCACTGTCTCTAATCTCCGACCTCCTTGACGGCACGCAGGCGGTCTCACGACTTGATTAACGTCTAGTTCGAACGTGCTATGTAAGATACCGTGCAAGTATATCAAAGGAATGGATGGCATGAAGGCAAGGCGAGGCAGCTTGCCAACCTCGAACACTATGCACAGCTTGCACCACTGCAGTTCTGCATTTCCATGTAAGTTCTATCGCAGTATGATCATTAACGTTAGAATGAGTTTTCCGAAAACACGGAATAACGAGTTGAGCAACGGATGCCGTCAATAAAGTTGACACAATCGGCCAACGGCTGACGAGATGGTTGCCGCACTAATGATGCACGTCGCTCGTCCCAGTTCACGCTACCCACGCAAACTAACTCCTTGCCGTGCTAGCCGAGTGCTTATGTCTGCAGGGAGTTGCATGTAGATGACAGAGTGTAACCACAGCATGGGCAAATCGCATCACAGCTCAGGCACCACTAGCGAGAGGTGGTAGACTTTCCCGGGTAGGCAGGTCGAAAGTCTACTGGGAAATGAGGGGTGAAGTCGGGCAACTACCCCGTCTCACGGCAGAATTTGTTGGTCCCGTTTCCTTAATCAAGCTTTCGGAGAATTGCAGAGCGCGGGAATTTCGTTGCGATGCAACGCCGTTTGACGGAGTTGATGGCGAGGGCACAGGGTCCGGAGTCAATATGAACAGAGCGTTGCCAAACGCATTTTGCAGTGTTTGACAGAGTCTGGTCATCCCAAGTCGATCGGAAACCAGTCAAATCCGTGGCAGGATGCACTACATCAGCTTGCTCGCCGGCTTGGCGTCCCTTTGGGGTACGGCAGACGCATCCTTTGGTCTCACACTCACAGGCACTTCTTTCAAGGTTGACACCGACGGAGGTCTTGTTTTCGAGGTCAGCAAGTACGTCAACAACTCATACTACGAGCGAGTTACCACTACTAACGAACCACGCAGAGCAAGCGGCGACATCACCAGTCTTCTCTACAATGGTGTGCAGTACCAAGGGACTACCAAGATGTCCCAGATCAACTCAGGCTTGGGCTCCTCCACCGTCACAGCAGAGACGGTGAACGGCCTTGTCAAGATCACCGTCAAGGCCGGCTCCCAGCCCCTGACGCACTACTACGTGGCCAAACCTGACGACCCGACGATTTACATGGCGACGCACATTACCGGAGAGATCGACCCCGGGGAGCTGCGCTGGCTTGCTCGTCTCCGTCGTGCGGCGGTCCCGACCGGATGGCATGGTGATGTGGCCAACCTCGATGGATGCGCGGCTTTTGAGGGGAAGGATACGTTCAGATGCCCGGATAACACCACCAGGTGCAAGATGTAAAAGCTTCGTTCTCCAAGTGAATGGCTCCTACTGATTGCCCCAGGTACACATCAGACCGGTTCATCGACGACAAGGTCCACGGCGTGACCGGCAAGGTGAGTTGTAGCTCATGAAGCCCGGAGATTAGTGGCGGCTAACGTTCACAGAACGTCGGCGTATGGATGATCATGCCCGGCAATGCCTACGAACACTCTGCGGGCGGCCCCTTCATGAGAGACATCAACTCGCAGAGCACCGGTGACCAGGAGTTGTACTGGTACATGAACAGCGGCCACGTGAGGACGGAGCCGTGGAGGTTTGGTCTCTTAGGGCCCTACGCGATGCGCTTCACGTGAGGCACTCAGGCGTCACAACGTCAGCTTCAGTACTGACAGAGAACAGGACCGGATCGCAGCCGTCGGCGGACCTCGACACCAGCTTCTTCGGCTCCCTCGACATCGAAGGCTACGTCCCGGATAGTGGACGCGGAAGTGTTTCCGGAACAGCTGCCGGCGTGACGGGGAACTTCGAAACGGTCGTCCACTGGTTCAACAGCGATGCGCAGTACTGGACAAAGGCCTCCGGCGGAAAGTTCACTTCGCCCCTGATGAAGCCCGGGACGTACACCATGAAGCTGTACCGAGACGAGTTTCCGATCGCTGAAGACACCGTCACCATCACCGCCGGCGGGAAAGTCACCAAGCACATCGCTTCGACTGAATCTAAACCATCGGTCATCTGGCGCATCGGCGAGTTCGACGGACAACCCCTCGAGTTGAAGAACGGGGACAAGATCGAGCGGATGCACCCCTCGGATGTGCGCATGGAGAGCTGGGGAGGGACTTACACCGTGGGCAAGTCGCAGGCCAAGGACTTTCCCATGGCACTTTTCGCCAAAGCTGGCGGTGTTGCCACCGTCAAATTCAACCTGGCGGCCGATCAGCTGGAGGGCGTAAAGCTGCGGGTGGGAACAACGCTGTCTTTCAAAGGCGGAAGGCCGAATGCCAAGCTCAACGACTGGCAGGCGAGCGACCCTGGAGCTCCGGTAAGTCTATCCGAACTGCAGGATTCAAGAAGTCACTGATGAGGTTTAGACTTTGATCGACTCTCGTGGGGTGACTCGAGGCGCGTATCGGGGTTTTGGTGATGTCTACACCTGGGACGTGCCCGCCAGCGAGCTGAAAGCGGGCACCAACACCCTTACGCTCGGCGTGTACGGCACTGGTGACGCGGAGTTTCTCAGTGCAAATTATGTTATCGATGCGATTGAGCTGCAGGGTAAAGCAGGCGCGGATAGCCCCAAGAACTAGTCGCGAGGAGTGGTTTTTCGAGTAGAAGCTTTTCGAGCAGAAGCTTAGGACGCCTGCCAGATACCGCTGAAGAACTGGAGTCAAAAGCGTGAGCACGTTTCAGAGAAAAGAGGGCAGCAACTGCTCTGATCGACGGTTCGATAAACTCGCTGTGTCGTTTCGACTTTAATCGAGGATAGGAGTGAGACTCTACGATAGAGCTAAAATCGCAGCATGTTTCTCTATGAGATTTCATGATCATTCTGGGTCTTGACATAAGGTGAATCTCAATCAAAGATGAGAATGAGAGAATGAGAGAGAGGTCAGTGTGAATCCCGGTTTGTCCCACTTAAGCACCATTAGTGGGTCCATCGCGTAAACCGCGGGAGGCGGTCCGAGCTTTCTTCGCTTAGTCACCCAGCTCCACCACGATTTTTGGACAGCTTCGCGACTCCTTTTCACACCTGCCAGCAATCCGAACGGCAGAATCGAGGATCGCGACAACCTTCACTTCCCAGTCACTCCTTTGCGCCACGCTCGCTTCTGCCAAACGAGTTCGCAACTTAAGAAACTTACCGACCTTTTGAAACCGCAAACATGACCCGCGCCCAGCAGACCATCTCCCTCGCGCTCCTCGTGAGCTCCGTACGACCCCTCCTCCCTGGATCCCACCTCCAGAGCCCTTGCTGACCAGCGACAATCCAGCTCTACCTCGCCCTCTTCCTCCAGCTCATCCCCATTCCCGCCAAGGTCCAGGAGCAGATCGTCCCGGTCGTACGTCAACCTGCCTCTCCCTCACTGCGTCTGCCCGCGGCGGCGCAGCTCGTCGACCCTTACGGACACCTTGCTAACCTCCAGCCTGCGCGCGCAGCTGCCCTTCTGGGTTCTCGTCTCCTTCGGCGCTTACCTCCTCGCCCGTCTTGGATACAACGTCATGACCTTCAACGATGTGCCCGAGGCGCACAAGGAGCTGATCGCCGAGATTGACGAGGCCAAGGCCGACCTGCGGAAGCTCGGTGTCGACGTGGATTAAGGGATGGCGGAACTGGAAAAAGACACTTCAGAAGTACGATTGCGACCGACGCGAAGCTCGATACTACAATGGGAAATGGAGTTTTGGAGGGCATGGTCCTGGTAAAACAGATCAATTGACGCGCGGCGCTCGCTTTCGCCTGAACCACCAACGTGGCCTCCTCGTGAACAGCGTCAGTGACTCGGAGGGAAACTAGGTCCCTCATATGCACACACCAACCTGTCTTGACTATAGGCCGTGGTGTTAGGTGCAACGTCGCTATGCCTTGCAGTTTCGGCAGTCTCGCCAGCCGGATCGCACGAACTTCCATTTTGACGCACTGCACCATCTTCGCTATACACACGCCAGTCACCCATGAACCAATGGATCTGAATTCAAACGGAACCCCAAAGAAAAATGCATTTATCCAACCTCAGTTGCGAAAACAAAATCTTGGGCAGTTAAGCTTGGTTCTTTCTGTGAAATGGCCAGAGGGCTGATTCGACTGACAGGACGACGTCTCCTTCAGACGATACCAAGCATGGCTGGCTCACACGTGTCGAACCTTATTCTGTCTTGACACGTCCCGGTGCCGTCTCCGCTGCTTACCGAGTCAGCGAAAGACAAAAAGAGTCCCAAGGACGGATGAACTGGTAACCTGTTCATAAACAGGGAAGTTGAGATCAATTTTACCAGCGAATGGCAGTATTCAACACAGCCTAGGCGACCAGGCAGTTGAGTTCTTCAACGTTCTGTCATGTTTTTCAATCGCACCAGGGCTTAATGCTGCCTCACTCAAACCAGGAATTCTGGCACGACTTGCTCAAGTCACTTTAAGCGCCCAAGAGAGCTTCAGATTGAGGCTGTGTTATTCTCTGGAAGCATCATGCGACCGGCCCCGTCCGCATATCCCGAGCGGGCCAAGGATCAGCTACCTGGATCGCTTGTCTCCGAAGCTCGAGCTCGTTCGGACTGAGACTGATCTTGCCAGACTGATGGTGAGGGAAGGTGCTTTGCTTTATCAACTACTCACATGCAAACAATCGCCGTCAGTGATACTTGAACACCACTGATGGTTTGGAAAGCAGCTCTAGTGTAGATATCATTCGAGAGTACGCGCGTTTGGGTTCCCCGTCCAGGTCTTGGATTGCTATGTTCAAAGGGAAACCCTTTTCCAGCTTGAGCAAACTGTTTTGTTGCGCCTGCCTGTAGCTCTGCTTAAGTTGCTGCCTCGGGATCGAGTTGTGCGTACGTAACAGAAATCGTCTGGTGTCATTGTCGTAGGAGTCCAAGATCACTCTGCATTTGTACGCGACCAATGGTCCAGGGAGCGGTTGAAGGCACTCATCAATGGCTGCCATCTCAGGAGGGGTCGACAGGGGCACAAGGCGGGGTTGATCAGTGCAACTCACTCAACATCAGAGATGACGCAGCTGTGCTTACGGTATCAACAAGAGCTGCTGATGACTCCGCTGATTCTGCTCAGATAACGTTTCGGATCCATTTGTTGGGGGAGCGCAGATACGAAGATGGAAACCTTACCTTAGGTGGGGGTCATCATTGCGCTCGGGGAACGTTATCGGCGTTCTCGAACACCCCCGCCGTTGACCGGAGAGCTGGACACCACAAAGACATGCCCATTGCGGACTCAATCGAGCAGTATTTCCTGTCACATAGAAACAGACAGGAAAGAGACATGTCAAGCTGCACGCCACCAGGAACATCCAAAGTACTCTAGTCAAGCCCCTGACAGATCTATCTTCTGAGACACCACCAACCATGCCTGAGCCGCCGTATCCCCTGCACCCCTCGGTCCTCGACCGCATCAACCCCGAATACAAGAATTTTTACAACAAATTCGTCTTTGACAAGCAAGTCGTTCATCACCAGCCCATCTCGGCATCTCGAGCCAGTGGAACGCTCATTCCTGGTGCTGGTCCCAAGCTTCCGGTCGCGAGCACCGAGGACTTTCACATTCCCAGAAAAGAGACAAACGGACCCGATATCCTGGTTCGCGCCTTCACACCTCTTGGCAACAAGCCTGAGAAGGGATGGCCATTTTGCATTTGGTTTCACGGTGGCGGCTGGGTGCTGGGCAATATTGACACTGAGAATGTCATTGCAACCAACTTGTGTAACCGGGCAAAATGTGTGGCTCTATGTGTCGATTACCGGTAAGTTCAAGTCGTAGGTGAAGTTCATGGGACATGGTTGCTCACATAATGTCCAGACTTGCCCCAGAAGACCCTTTTCCCGCCGCCGTAGACGACTGCTGGGAATCTCTCCTCTGGGCCATCTCCACCGGAGCCGAAAAACTCGACCTTGACACGAACCGCATTGCCCTCAGCGGATCGTCGGCCGGCGGGAACCTCACCTCGGTCTTGTGCCAGAGAGCAACGACCCGTTCCGACATCCCGCGCATAGCCGTCCAGCTCCTCTCCGTGCCCGTCGCGGACAACACCGCTGTCGTCGAGTCGTCCAAGCCCGAGCACGCGTCCTGGAAGGAAAACGAGTTCACTCCGGCTTTGCCCGCGGAAAAGATGATGTGGTACCGCTACCACTACCTCCCCGACGGAAAGACCTGGTCGCACCCCGAGGCAAGCCCTTTGCTCTGGGCAGGTGATTGGTCGCAGCTTCCTCCAGCTATTATAGTTGTTGGTGAGCTGGATGTGCTTCGGAGTGAGGGCGAGGCGCTTGGGAGGAAACTTACAGATGCCGGAGTGGCTGTGGACCTGCACATCATGAAGGGCCAGCCACATCCGTTCATCGCTATGGATGAGGCGTTGGAGGATGGCAGGAGGGCTATCACATTGTTTTGTGATAAGTTGGTAAGATTGCTGTAAATAGTCATAGAAAGGTAAGACCGAAACTCAGAGAAACGTTAGACATAGATATTTCATTTCAGTCCATGACCAGAATGACCGGCAACATTGTGACCGCATATATCCATGACCTGATCTCCTTGTTCGAGCCTTATCACCACACATTGCATTGTCAAAGGGCAGCCGAATTACGTATCTCAGATTTTGGTTCATTTTTTTATTTCGTTATTGACTATTACGTAGCCAGATATACCTCTTACAACACAGCAATGCACTCAATCTCGACGTCCACATTAAGGGGCAACGTCTTGACAGCAACGCAACTGTGAGATATTCGTCAGCGGCATACTATGCAAACGACCTGCTTGGGTATTTCCTTACGTCCTGGAGGGCTTCACATCACCCCAGTACTGGCAGTAGATCTCGTTCATGGCGGCGAAGTCATCCATGTTGGCGAGGAAGACGTTCACCTTGACAACCTTGTCGATGGTAGTGCCGGCACCCTCGAGGATGGCCGTCAGGTTCTTGATACATTGGTGCTGGGAATCGACGTCAGCTACCTTTCGGGGTTTGCAGCTGCATGACTTCATGCACGTACAGTGTGAGCCTGGATGTCACCGTCAATGATTTTCATGGTGACAGGGTCCATGGGGACGGCGCCGGAGCAGAATACCATGCCATTGGCGATGATGGCTTGGCTGTAGATGCCCGGCAGGGGCTTGGGGGCCTTGTCGGTGAGGACGGGGGTCTTGGAAGAGGACATCTTGGTTGCTTTGTTGGGGGCGTTGTGAGAAAAGAGGAAAGATTACTTGATGGTCAAGATGCTCTCTGCAGCAGATAAAGTGTGGGCGAGAAATAGGGTCTACTTTTGCTTGGCAGCTTAAACCTCGCTTCATCTCTTCCTTCGGACTCATGCTCCGTGACATAATACTCCGTTCTCGGACCGTCCTATCATCTCGATTCCCCGCACTTGTGTTGCACGATAGCTGGCCATCGTTATCAGTTTGGGTTTCGTCTGCAAGTGGGCCAGAACGTGTGAAGGCGGTCCACTTCTCCAAGCTCAAAAGTCACGTTTGATGAAGGACTCCCAGCTGCCAACACCTCCTCGATTTGTCCCTCTGACCCCCACGGATCGGGGCTTCTGTTCCCCCACCGGTCCCTAGCACCGGGCTGATAAAGCTTCACCGGGTAACCCCACAATCCCCGATACGACACCGTCGGTAAAGCTGTTGATGTCAAGAACTGCTTGGTGCCAGAGCGTGTTCTGCACGTCAAGAGGGGAAAAGCTGGCCATAGACCAGGTTCTCCTACATTCAGATTCCTGTATCCGACTGGGAGTTACTTGGAGCTGCCCTTGATGCGGTCAGCCGGCCACGGTGAAAACCGACCGGTCTCTGTCGATCGCCGCCAAGGGCACGGCAGACGGGCCGCGACTTGTGCCCGAGAGTAGAGCTTGCTCTGCTGATCCAGCTGGGGTTTGCAGAGACTAAGCCCCCAAGAGCAAGATATCCCAGGATGCTCTGGGTGTGATCCACCACTGGTATCACCCTTATCTCTCGTTCCAATGCATACCCCAACGTCGCGCGTCGCCCAGCCGAGCAGTCCAGCGCTTGCTGCCGACCAGCATGATAAGATATGTCTTTATTCCTTACCAGGAAGCGATAAGCCGTCCAACGAATGCAACTCAATGCCATTTTATCTACGCCAGCTTGTCCCTGTTCCGGCTTTCGCAGGATGCTCCCGCCCGTTCTCATAGCACGACTTCTCCTCGCGCGACACTCACCTCAACCTCTAAGCCGATCCTTTCCAAACGGTTTTACGGTTTTTCATCATGGGGGAATCAGCAGACAATAAGATCACACCTACATCCGACCCTGAAGGGTCGATCCGGGAGGGTTCCACGGATGGCAACGACGTTAACGTCGTCAAGAACGATGCTTACGGCGACGAAGTTCACGTGGTTGACAAGGATGCAGAGCGGCGATTGACTCGCAAGCTGGACTTTAGGCTCATGCCAGTCCTTGCCATCATGTGTAAGTGTCGCGGCTGACTGAAGCGCAGCCTGCAGTTGGCATGAAGCCGGCGAAGATAAGCTCATACGGTGACTAGACCTCTTCAACGCCCTTGATAAAGGCAACATTGGCAATGCGGAAACCGATGGTATGAGCAGCGACCTCAACTTCAAGGACGGACAGTACAACCTCATCGTCAGCATCTTTTTCGTGCCTTTCGTCGCCGCGGCGCCCTTCGTGGCACTGATTGGCAAGAAGTTCGGACCCGCAATCGTCCTGCCCATCTGCATGTTCACCTTCGGCACCATGACCATGCTCATGGCCGCCGCGCAGAACTTCAGTGGCGTCTTCGCTTTGAGGTGGTTCCTGGGCATGGCGGAGTCTGCCTTCTTCCCCTTGGTCATTTACTACTTGACCACGTTCTACCGTCGTGGCGAACTGGCGCGTCGATTGGCCGTCTTTTATGCCGCCTCCAACATTGTAAGCATTGACACACCACGTATCGACGTTCTACTGACATTTTACAAAGGCAAACGCATTCTCAGGGCTCCTTTCGTTCGGAGTATTCCACATCACAAACACCAGTTTGTACCCATGTCGCTGGCTGTTTATCATCGAAGCAACCGCGACTATTCTGTTCGCTGTCTTCGCCTTCTGGTATCTTCCTAGAAGCGCAGCAGAGGCCAAATTCCTCACGATTGAGGAGAAAGCTCTTGCTCATCATCGCATCCGAGTTGATAGTTCCTCGGTAGTTGGGGAGAAGATGAGCATTCGGGAGAGTGCTAAGGTCTTTAAGCACCCGAGTACTGTAAGACTCACTCACCCAGATCGTAGGCATCGTAGCAAAGCCATGCGGTGTTCTTCCAATCTATTGGTCCCACGTTTAGAACCGTTTGTTGCTAACTTCGCGCCCATTAGTTTGGCTTCCTAGCTATCGAGATCTGTCTTGGAGTGCCTCTGCAAAGCGTTTCTCTCTTCATGCCACAGATTATCCAGCGCCTAGGCTACAGCACGGTCAAGACGAACCTATACACCGTCGCACCAAATGTCACAGGCGCCGTTATGCTCCTGATTCTCGCGTTCCTCTCCGACTGGCGTCGTCTCCGATTCCCCTTCATCGCATTGGGCTTCGCTCTGACGTTCATTGGCTTCATCATCTACGCGGCGATTGATGATGTCGAGAAGGAAATTCGACTTGCGTACTATGCCTGCTTCATGATGACTTGGGGAACTTCGGCACCCAGTGTCCTGTTGTCAACGTGGTACAACAACAACGTTGTCAATGAGAACCAGCGTGAGTTCAGATTGTCTGAGACTTATCTTTCGGTCCACCCTAGCTAAACTGCAACCATAGGCGTGCTCCTGACCTCAATCGGCGTCCCACTAGCGAATCTCATGGGTCTCGTCAGCAGTAACATCTTCCGCAAACCCGACGCCCCAAAATATGCGCCTGCCTTGATTACCACGGCAGCCTTTGGTGGAACAGGAATCATCTGTGCGCTCTCTTTGGGCTTCTTTATGTTGTGGGATAACAAAAGGAGAAACCGAGCGCAGGGTGTCAACTTGACTGCCAGTGACGTGCCGACTTCGAGATTGGGCAACGGGCCCAAGAGCCCTGACTTCCGGTGGTTCTTGTAAATGCTGATGTGATCCTCAATTATTTACGCGTATTTAGCACAACATTAAGTCAGATTACTGGAAAGCTGCACCAACTCGATGTTACTATTTCCTCGTCGTCTGCTGCCATGATATTGATCTTTCCAATGTTCAGTAGAATTCGCAATAGGTCTCGATGTCCTCGGCCGCACGTAAAAACGGGATTCTGCCCTCTCGGCTCTGACCGTCAATGTACTGATGTTCGTTTGCCTGCAGCAAGTGGAATCGTGGCTGCAGACTCTTTTCCCCCCGCCCAGTTGGACAGACGCAACTTCCAGTCAATACAGACCTCCCCAAAAACAACGCCTACAACTGCATCCCTGCAATCAGTTTGCGTCAACTTTTCCCGCTCTCCTCAATCGCGATGATGGACACGCCAGAAACTGGAACTTCTTCAGTTGACCGAGACATCTGGCGCCTGAAGCGCGACTTACTGTCGGAGGACGCAAAAGGGCATTCATGCGAGCAGTGCAAGAACTTGAGAATCAAGCCCTCCATCCGCCCCACACACATTGGGAGGATATCATAAGGAGCAGATGTTTCCTATTCGACACCACAGGTGACAGAGTACGCGAGCTTGCAAGCTCTGGGTGTAGCTTCTGGGCCATGATTCGGGACCAGCTCGCGTGCGTCGAATTGGAGGACAAGGTACATCAGCAAGAAGAGAATATGGAATTCGATCCGGAAAGACATCACAGATGGTGGTCAAATGAGCACTACAAAGACCTTGCCGCTTGTCTTGGAGAGCATGAGGAGGAGTTGTTCTGGCGTCTCCGAGAGGGGTTCTTCGGGAGCTACTCGAAAGACAGCATAGAGTATCCAGTTACCCAGAAGGACTTTGTCCGAGTCAGCATGGAATACTCGACTCTCAACGACTTTAATGACAGAAGCGTTATCATCGACATCGCCCTCATAATCCCCGACAGGCCAATCGGACTGACGAAGAGTTTCATTGCGCTGTCGGGGGGAAATCAAATTGGCCAAGCATTACACTCAGTTTTTGGCTTTGGCACTCCCAGGTGAGGATTCACGATTCACAGAGCAATAATTGTTGACTAAACTATAATCAAGGTGACCTTGCAATTCCCGCGCGGACCTGCATTACATCCCCCATCAATTTGAGACCAAGAAGCCCTGGTACTATGAGCTTGATACGCCATTAGCTGAAGAGTTGCGAAAATCACCACAATTGTGGGATCAGCACTCCTCCAAGTTCTCGAAGTATCCAGCCCAGAAGAGGTGCGACTTTTCCAAGCCCCGGAAAGTATGAAAGAACAATGTGTCGCTTTATCATACTGCTGGGGAAAGGATCCTCAAAAGCTCATACTGGAGAGTAAATAACATATCCGATTTGGTATCTGGTATCAATCCACAGCGACTGGATCCTACCATTCGAGACAGCATCACGGTCACGAGAGAGCTAGGCTTCAGCTTTCTTTGGATTGATGCACTTTGCATCATTCAAGACGATCTGGAGTTCAAAGCAAGAGAATTGAAAAGAATGGGAGACATTTACCGAAATGCAACATTCACAATTGTGGCGTCAGCCGCCAAGGACGTTAGAGAGGGCTTTCTCCAAGATAGAAGGTCAACACTCGAGGACGTTGGCACCGTCGAGGGACGAGACTCACAGGTCTTCAAAATACAAGCTGAATGCGAGGGCCAATCAGAACGTGTGGGCAAAAACGTGATCCTCAGACCGAGGTTATACGACGAAAAAGAGCCTTGGTACACAAGAGCATGGACTCTTCAGGAGATGCTTTTTTCTAGACGTCGACTTCAGTACCGAACAAAACAGACGACTTGGATGTGTCATTGCGCAGATTCAATAGCCAAATACTGTGACGGATGGATGGGTGGCAAGGCACATACGTCCCCCGATTGCTCTAGGCATGATCAGGACCTGTTCAGGAACGTCATAAAGATATTGCGGGAGGGGAAGGCTTCTCCTCAAATCACCGAACTTTCTTCGTACTGTTACGGCCTTATCGAGGTTTATTCAGGCCGAAATCTGACATATCAGTCCGACCGTCTCCCCGCTATATCCGCCATAGCAAGAGAGTTTGCCGCCCTCTCAGGAGATGAGTACATTTGTGGGTTGTGGAAGTCCGATCTACCAACAGGACTGATGTGGCAAGGGGCAAATACGACGCTCTTAGGCTCTGGTCCGAGTTCAGGGCATTCGTGGAGCTGGACATGTTTCGAGGGCCGAGCAACGTGGCCGCAACGTGAACGCTCCGAATGGCGTCAAAATCAAGATTTTAAGATACTGGAAGCAATAATTGATCTGGTGTCGCCTGAAGAATCTTTTGGTGAGGTCAAGGCTGCCAAACTCCATGTGCGTGGCTTGCTTCAACCGGTAAGGCAATCCTCACCGGTTGAGTCGGGTGATATCTACCTCATGTGGGATGATCAGCCAATGACAATATTCTTTGATCATCCGGAGGATCCCAGGCTCAGACCAGATTTGGGATCCGAACTTCACTTACTAGTGGTTGTTGACTCTGGTCGTTTCGGAATAGGGGGCATTGTGTTACTGGAAGAAACTGAAGATCATTATTCTCGCGTGGGTTACTTTTCAATGGATGACATTTGGCCACGAGATAAAGAGAGTCGGGGGTACATCGCGGACCTACTATTTCCAGTAATGTCGGGGCCTCGACCGAGTAAATCACCCGAGGAGCATCAAGATTGGCTACGAAGTGTTTGGGGTGGCGAATCATGCCTCAGAGAGATTGTCTTAGTTTGATCGGGCTCTCGGGTCCTCTTCTTGAGTCCATATCTACATAGCTTGGTTGAATTCGTATGTGAGCAAGTACACTGTATATCCAGAACCTCCATACTTGGTGTCATCTTGGTAGCATCGGTGGATCTCCTTGAATCCCATTCTTTTATACAGATTGACCGCGGCCTCAAATGCCAGGATAAAGAGATCGACACCCATCTTCTCCGCCAGCCGCATTCCAGTTTCAACGAGCGCAGTGGCAACCCCTTTGCCTTTATTATCAGGATGAACAGCTAGATAGTCGAGACCTGGCCATGGGTGAGCCCAGATTACATTAAAAGTAGTATGACAAAATCAGGCAGCATTCTTAATCAATCAACATAACCACTTACTGATGTATCTCCCCTCAGCCAAGATACGCTGCTTCTCCCGACCGCCATCGTTGACCTCCTCCATGGCCTCCGGCTTCCACCAGGCACTGTCACTCCGCTCTTGTATCGCTTTCCTCTCCTCATCGCTAACGTCGGCGATCTGCGCCTCAGCCCACTCGGGCGACTCGGCGCAGCGATGCGGGAGCTCCCAGCGCGCGTACCCGACCAGAGCGCCCGTCTCGGGGTCGACGGCCTTGAAGTGACGCAGGGTCTCGCGGTTGCGTATGAGGTTGTTCGGGATGCGCTTTGTGGCCTGTTCGATCAGAAAATCGACCTCGATGACTCTGGGCCAGCCGAGCTGCCAGCTCGCGTTCGTCCAGAATGCGCTCATGTTGTTGCGCGCCAGAGCCGGAGCATCGGCGAGAGTGCAGGGCTCAATGTTCCAGGAAGTCATGTTTGAGGATGCGCCGTGATTGTGGTGCCCGATCCTTGATGTTAAAATTATTGGCTGGGTTTAGTTTGTTGAGTGCTAGTTCTGAGTGCATGGTTGACATTCAGGTGCCCACGCTCATTAATCATTGCGTGTAGTTAAATCAGACAATACATCATGCCAAGTTTTTAGGTCCAGTCAGGTATTCCAGGTGACAGGTTTTAGTCTCGCTGAACAGGACACGTCTCCGGGACACTCGGGACTGTGTTTCTAGTTCGTAATGCTGGAGGCCTCCAGCGTCGCGAAACCACTTTGCCGATTTCAGTCACAGTTGATGACGGAGTCCCACACGCAGAAGTCTAAATGCCAGAAATCAGCAGTTTTCTGCTCAATTCGGTGTTTCTGTTGATCAAGTTCCATAAGCAGTGAGTTGCCGTGCTGAATCCTCCGGCATCTTTACCCGGACATGGACAGGGGGACTTGAACTTGGAGTCATGCCTGCAAAGTTCCATCGGAGCATACGCACTCAGCATTCGCACTTCACAGTTGCTGCTAAGTAAAGAAGTTGGAAAACGACTTTGTCAATCCCAAGATTTCTCTCCGAGGCTGAATCCTGTGGCTTTATGGTATCATGGATGTGGCAGAGGTAAAATGAATAACTCAAAAACAAGAGTCCTGGAGGTAGCGTATGTTGGTGTTGACCGTACGTGGCGAGTAAGTAAATTGACATCCGGAACCCAAATAAACTCTTGAAGGCTCATCACGGTTGACGAAACTCCTGGAAATCCAACCACAGCCATTGGAAACAATCGGAGAAACTCGATACGTCGATTCACTCGTAAATCCTATTTTCGGTTTTCTGCTGGGAGGAACAATCTGGTTTGGGGCTTCCGGAGAAAGATCACTCAACATAGATTTCTGCTCTTGAAGAACCGCCAATTCTCAAACTGCACCTGATTATTTCTATAAGTTTGAGCTCAGTGGTGAATGTGACGCAGCTCTTCCATTCGAATTCAGCGTTCGTTACTTCTCAACTGAGATTCACGCAACACAACCTCTTGCCCCCGGGCTACCACTAAACGTGATTCACTACAACCAACTTCCCCAACCATCATATAAAATGCTCCATCTCGACGGCATCTGTGCCTTTGACCTTCCAGGCAAAAGCACCCCGTCAAACAAAAGCGAGGACGACAGGGTTCCACCGAAGAAATCAGTGACTACACCAAAGACACCAGAAGGTACACAAACAACGTCACCCGCAACAATGTCAAACAACAGAAACAACAACAACAACCCGAACGGGTACGGCAACGCCAATGGCTACCCGAACGGCAACGCCAACGGTTATGGCAACGGTTATGGCAACGGCCCCAGTAATACGTACGGCCCCAATAATATGTACGGCCCCAGTAATATGTACGGCAACACCAACGGGGCCAACGGAACCGGCCGCAACGGCAACTACCCACCCGCCGGCGGCACCTGGTCACCCGGCATCGCGATAGACTACATGAACACCCGCACCCCGAACGGTGCCGACCCCAACGGCGCCCCCTTCACCGTCGGCCGCGGCGTTCGCGGCCCGACCTACAACGACGTGAACCCGCTCTTCTGGCCCCTCGCCGGCGGCGACCCCGTGCGCATGGTGAACCTCGACTCCTACATGACGCAGCGCGACCCGCGCACCCTGGGCCTGCCCGGCGGCCACTGGCCCGGCACGCACGGCAGCCGCGCGGGGTACAACGGTCCGCACGGGTACGGCGGTCACTGGCCCGGTACGACGCCCACGGGAGGCAGTTGGGTGTCGAGCAGGGCGGCCGAGGTTGACAGGCACAACGCGGCTAGCGGGGTGCACGGCATCAACGGGGTGTATAGAAGCCGAGGCCAGGACGATGAGAACGAGCCAGGTAGCAACGCTCGGGGTCATACGTCTTATGGCAATGCTTGGGGCCATGGAGGGCCGCCGGGTCCGTGGATTTGAGGATGGGCTGTGCCAGGTCGCCGCGGGTCTTGGAGAGGTAGCCAGTAATTGAGGGCAAAGTGATACTCGTCTCATGAACATGCACCCATAGGTGCCTCTGCATTTGTACAGCCAGCGTGGTTAAAGTCAAACAGCCGGCCAGGTAGAGATATACAATCATACCCATGAAACAATGTCATAACTCCCAGGTGGTGTTCTTTCAAGACGACACATCTCCGGCCAACAGTGCGACAACAGTCCGTACGGCCATCATCGGCCCTTCGCTTTCCTGAACAAGCTTTCCGAAAACCTTGGATGCCGCTGCTAGGGATCCACGCTCATCGCCCTGGCGCCCTGTGTTTTGTCAGTTTGTATGTCTCATAATGGCGCTTGAGGGTACTCACATCGGCCAGGCATTCCAATCATCAATCCAACCTTGCTTTGCGCCTCACCAGTCCAGTCAAAATCGATTCTCCAATGTATCCGCAAACATGACGTTGCTTCGTCCACCGCATCTGGAATGGGGATCTCGTAGGTCGTCCTTCCCATATGAGGCAGTAGCGCCGAGCGGCTCAGGTTTCCGGGACGGTCCTTTTCGCCCTCGATGCCGTCCGCTTCTTGACTCGGTGAATCGTCGTCGTCCCTCCTTCTGCGCTTCTTGCGCCTCGTACGGATCTTTGCAACACTCTGCACCAACTTTTCCTTATCTCCAAGCTCGCTTTCCAACACATGCCAGACATTGGCACGCTCAACGGCAACACGGTACCACTCCGCCATTGCCCAAGTGACGATACTGACGTTTCGTTTCATGTGGGTGTTTGAAGCGCCCTTGGTGACCTTTTCGATGAACGGGCCGAGTTCAGCGACAGCGGCAGGATCCAGGCGGGGCACACTTAGATGTCTGATCTGCAACTTGTCCGTGTCGACGGTCATCTCCAGCTTGGTCATGAATAAGCCCGCAGGATTTGCCGACCTGATGACGATATTATGCTTCCGCAGCAGAGGTTCTGTGTCATCGTCTCTCGGCAATATGCAGGTCGTTCCCGAGAACTCGAAAGGCGTGAATGCTTGCAGGTATGGTAGCTCGTCGACAGCCGACATTTGGATGGGATGATGCGAAACGGGCGCAGGCAGGTCGGTCTCATCGACTTGTGAAGTTAGGGGCTGAGTCTGTCCGAGGGATGCAAATGACAGCCATGACGTGGGGTTCATCGCCAGGTCGAACCAATCCTGCGCGGCATCTTTTGTGGTCTCGGTCTCCTGGGGCACGAGGTAACGACCCAACAAGTCGAAAAGCTTTTCCCGTCGCGAAGCAGATATGGAAGATTCAGAGCCCGACCTAAGAGACTGCATCCGCCGTACCCGCTCGTTCTCTTCCGACGCGAACTCCAAGTCCGCTTCCAACTTGGCGATCTCGGCCTGCAACGCGTCTCGGGTCTTCTTGAGTTCTGCGTGCGGATCCGGCTCGAGAATGCGACGGGCTTCGTGTGTCCCCCCTGGACCCTTCTTCGTCCGCGTCTTCTTTTTCGACTTGCTCGGGCTCTTTTCTCGCGTAGCGGCGGCCAACGCCTTCTTGGATGGCTCTTTCGCCTTCTGGGAGAACTCTGGTGGGCGTAGAGGCGGTTGCTTTAGCGGCGAACTCTTAGACGGCGAAACAGCCGCCCGCCTCCGTTTCGAGGGCGTGTCATGGATGCCCAGTGGAGGAGTCGTAACCACAGGGTCAGGTTGACCCTTCTGCGTGGGCGTTGGTGGGAGTTCGGGCTCCGGCTCCGGCTCTGGTTCTGGCGGCGGAGGCCTCGCGGGAATAACGCCGGTTCGTGGCGGTGTACGTTTGAGAACGCGCCCGGCAAAAGGATTGATCTCTTCATCTGCTGGCCCGGGCTCGGGAAGTGGCCTAGGAATGGGCTTTCCTGAGGACCGGCGTGGCCTGGACGCCAGTCCTCCGCTAACCGTTGACCCAGGCAGCCGTCGCGCGGGGGACCCGAGAGGAGACTCTGTTGAAGTCGGCCCAAACAGGCTGCCTCTGGGACGCGCAGGTCGTCTCTCTAGGGAGCGCTCTGTGTCCTGGCTCTGTGTCTGGGTTTGGCTGGCCGAGCCCTCGCCGGCATCATCTTGTTCGGGTCGCGTTGGATTTGTGTCGGCGGGCTTTTCGGGACTGAGACTCCTCCTCTGCAGAATTTCGGGGTTGGTACGCGCGAGACTCGACTTAGTCGGCGACGCGAAGGACGGTCGTCTCGGTACGGGGATTTTGCTTCGCGGTGGGGGAGGATCCGGGGGAGTGGTCGACTCGTTCTGACTGTTGTCGCGTCCGCTGCTGAGGCGCGGCGACGTTCTCCGCCGCTTGGGCGCGGACTCTTCCATGTTCAATGCGCGTCGGAAAGGCTATTGTGACATGTCGGCGCCCGAGTCGGGTCCTCGCGGGAGTTGAGAGTGGAGGGGCAGTGGTTTGGTGGCTGCACGATGGTCTCGATCAAGTGTTGTGAACGGAGCGCGTTTGTGTACATGCGACCTGACCGCCTGCCATTTTGGGTGGGTCACTGAAAGTAAGCAGTGGAAGGTGCGCCCAAGCTCCAGTGACGTGACACTCTTTCTTCAACGCGGGAGCTTCCCCAAACTCGCCAAAATCAACATTTTTCTCATTAAGGTAGATGAAAAAAAAGGAGTCAGATATTTTGTTTTACGTGGCACAGTCCCATGAGTTTCTTTGAATTTTCCTCTGTTTCTCTCTCGTTGCCCTCCGATGGAGTGACACGAACACACGTGACTCCCCTCCATGGCCTTACATAAGCGACAATCCCAGACCTATGACGTCCGCGGCTTTGACCGCATTCCAATCGCCGGTCCTTTCGCCTCTGCAGTGATCGCAGTCCTGCCTCACTCGGCCAACAAGGTCCAACTCTCCAACTTCAACCCCCCTTGAATTGGACCAACCCGAAAACACACCAAAATGGCAACTCCCGGCAGACTCCTCCCGCGCCTGCGGCCGCTGGTGCCTCGCATCGCCCGCCCGTCCCGAAAGGCCTTCATCACCATCCAGGCGCAGACGCCCCCCGATCCGATCGAGCCCTCCAAGCCGCAAGCCCACCCGCTTGGCGCCTACTACGAGTCGATCCTCACGAGCCCGCAGCCCATCCCCGACGTGAAGCCCGAGGAGCCCCCCTCGTCCTCCGCCGCGAAGCAGGAGGAGCAGCAAGGCCGTAAGACCTCGCCTCTCTCCCCAGAACACCCGGAACCCCCTGCTGAAGCTCTGCCCGCACAGCCGGTGCCGACGCCGCCCCCGCAGACCGCGGCTGAGAAGGCGTCCATCGTCTTCGGCTCCGCCCTGGCCGGTCCCGCCGAGCGCCAGCGCCGTCTCGACGAGATGCGCTCCAAGAGCACCACCATCGCCGGCGTCCTCGTGCCCCCGCGGCCCGAGGAGCCCGAGAACTGCTGCATGAGTGGCTGCGTGAACTGCGTGTGGGAGCGGTACAGGGAGGAGATGGAAGAGTGGTCGGCGGCCAACGCGGAGGCGCAGTTGAAGCTCAAGGAGGAGCAAGAGAAGAAGGGCGTGGCCCAGGATACGGTCAGCATGGACGACGACGGCGGCGGTTCGGAAACAAACTGGGTGCCCAAGGACCCCAAGATCGCCAAGAATATGTGGGACGAGAAGCTGTATGGGGACATTCCGGTCGGCATTCGCGAGTTCATGAAGACGGAGAAGAAGCTGAAGGCGATACACGAGAAGGAGGGGACGGTGGGCGGCTGAGGAGCCACGGTACTTGGCTTTCCCATCTCTTCCTTCGTCTTGTTTCTTCGTCTCATAGCCTGTACCGGAGTTTCATGGTCAAAAGTCCTCATCAGCGAGCTCATAGAACTGTTTTATCAATATCATTTCGTTTTTTCATGCCAGCCCTGGCTCAAAAATCCGGCGACGAGTGCATAAGTCAGTTTCTCAAATCCATCCATCTTCAGAGCCGCCGGGACACACAAACTTCTCACCACAAGCAAGCAGCAAGCAATGCTGTTTCAAAACATTAGTCTACATGTCAACAAATCCTCAATGTTACCCTGACACCTCTTGGATCATACTATGCCCTTTGTATACCTCCCTAGTTACTGATTATTCACAGGCATTCACCACTTACTCCCTTGCCATTGTATGTCGGTGGCTCTTTAAGAGGTGCATTAAACACCAAATCACATAACATCCCAGAGTCACCGAGACCCTAGCCTAACAGCACATGGTGAGCCCTTCTCAAAACTCAAACACTCAGAAAGTCACTCAATAACAACAGATAAAGAACCAGAGGCTGTGAGTAATTAAGGCGGGGGAGAATGAGAATTAGGGTGAATTTCAAGGCAAGAATACAGCAACAAGAATCAGCAGAAGCAGTAAATAAGGCACAGGATGACATAAAGAGACAACACAAGAAAACAACACAAGAGGACCTCACAAGAGAACAACACAAAAAGACAGCATGAGAATACAGCATGAGAATACAGCACGAGAATACAACACAAGAATACAGCACAAGAAAACAACACAAGAGGACGACACAAGAGGACAACACAAGAGGACGACGCAAGAGGACGACGCGAGAGGACAATGCGAGAGGACGACACAAGAGGACAACGCGAGAGAAGAACAACAGAAGGTAACAACAATAAGGAGTGACGACACTAAGGGGCAACGACACTAAGGAGCGACGACTAAGCTGACAGACACTGAAAACTATTTATTCACATGTTTTGTTTCTTCACCCTTTCCTCTACAACTCCTCCTTCGCCAGCAAACACCAACAACCATGGCTGACGAAGATTCCTCGTCGTTGGACGAGGAGTACGACCTCTGGCGCCCCCCGGGACCTCTCTTCTCCCACGAAGACCCCAGACCTCCCGCCTCTCCCTCTACCACTTCTCCCCTCCCCGCCTCTGCTTCTGCACCTCCCGTTTTCTCTGGCCCTGCTCAGCCTCCCCGCATCCACAGTCACCGTCTCGTCTACGACTCCCGGGATACGATGGTCTGGCTCCTGATCGACGAGGCCCAGTGTGAGATCCTCCACATCGTTCTCAAGGCGCACGTCTCCCTCCTCGACCTCCAGAAGAGCTTCGATGCCTCCGAAAACCTCCGCCTGCGTCTCCTCCACTGGCAGCACAATCTCCCTGTCCAGCTGAGACAGATCCCCGGCATTGACCGCGCCAAGATCGACCGCATCAGCCGCTCCTTCCCAACCGTCCCCCGCAAGCCCTTCCTCTTCGACGAGCGCGACCCCAGCTCTTCCAGCGTCCCCATCACCATCCCCCCCGGCATGGAAGCCGCCGTCACCATGGACCGGATGAAGCCCCTCCCGCTCGCCCCCGTCTGGGCCGAGATCCACGCCCTCTTCGACTCCCCCGCCCTCCAGGCCGAGGCCCGCGACCTCCCGCAGAACAACCACCTCCACCCCAAGGCCTGGCTCGGCATGTGGCAGACCCCCGAAGTCGCCGCGTCCCTCACCGCCGAGCACGGCACCGACCTGTCCCGCCGCCCCGCCTACCTCAACCAGATCATCAAGTACGTCGGCCGCCGCGGCACCGCCCGCCTCGCGCGCCAGATGGGCGTCGCCCTCGCCGTCATCCACCACGACCTCCGCCGCGACGCCTTCGAGATCAAGTTCCGCCTCGCCTTCGACGACGACCGCGACACCGCGACCCTCTGGATGTGCGGCCTCGAGCAGATGCGGCCCCTGAACCAGGCGGCCGCCGGCGGCGGCGAGAACCTGGAGGGGGATTACGCGCACTGCGTCTAGGCGAACGAGCCGTACTTCCCCCGCCCGGACGTCGGCCCTTCCTGGGTCTTTGACGAGTTCTGGGCTGCGTACAAGTTGGTTGGCGAGGGTATACTCCGCTGGAAGGGAGAGGTAGAGCCGGACCACGTCGACGAGGACAAGGAGCTCTGGGAGAAGGTTCTGGCGCAGCTGGAGAGCATGTTGCGGACGTTTTAGATTGAGACACAGACCACGGCCTGAACGGGGCGAATACAAGTTGATAACCAGTAAAAAGTGACCGACGGTGAAAAGTGGCGATAATTAGTGACCGTGACTCCTAATATTGCTGGCTCTACGCAACCACCTCTCATCTGGGCCACTTGCTGCATCGTTAAACGTTGAGAAACCACTCCCCAAGTCTGCAGCGAAGAAGCTTCTGTCCAATGATCTATCTGGCTGGATGAGGTGGCTGGTGCACTCCCCTCGCCTTTGCCCGTGGCAAGACATGGCCATCTACTCGCTCACCTTTTTTCAATGTCCATCGTCCGCACATGAGATCCCAGGCGTCAAGAGGTGGCACGAATAGGCACCCCGTATGTCAAACTTGAAATGTCATTTGTAAAATGTATGCGGGCAACTCGACGGTATGCCCCCTTGGTATCCTTTTTACGGCCCGAGCTTCTTGATGCCCGGGGTCCGGTCTAACTCCCCCTCCCACCCTCGTGACTCGTCTTCATTTTTCTCGTATATATCTAAGTATCTCTCTCTCTCTCTCCCTCTTTGTGGCCCCTTACTTGGCCTGGCCGGCGCCGAGCTGGTCGTGCTCGTCAATGTCGATGGCCTCCCACGGGTAGTTGATCCAGATGTCCTTGACGGTGCGGGCGACGTAGTAGCGGCCCTCGGTCATCATGTCGGCGGGCAGGGTGCCCTTCTTCTGCTTGTCCTTGTTCTGCGAGGTTGTCAGTACATTGCTTGTTACGTTTCCCCAGGCAGAGGGGAGCAAGGAGAACGCACGTGCAGGACAAAGATGCCAAACTGGGTCTTGTCGCCCTTGCCGCCCATGCGCTGGCGGGCGGCCTCGACGTCCTTCTCGAGCTCCTTGACGGCGTACTCGAGGGTGGTGCGGGTGTCGTCGACCTCGTCGACGATGAGGACGCGCTTGCCGACGAGGTTCTCCATCTCGCCGAGGGCGCTGAGGTCGAGCCACTGGGTGCGGGTGACCTTGGTGCCGGGGACCTCGGGGGCGGCGCCGGCCGGGGTGGCGTTGCCGGCCATGGTCTCGGGGAGGGTCTCGTAGAGGGAGAGGCCGATGGCCTGGATGGGGATGTTGGGGCTCCCCGGCTGCTTGAGGAAGGAGCGCAGGATGCGGGCGGGGATGAAGCCGCCGCCGCCGATGGCGATCATCAGCTGCGGCTGGAACTTCTCGAGGATCTCGGTCGCGGACTCCTGGCAGAGCTTGTGGACCTGGACGGGAGGAGGGCGTCAGTCATGGCTGTCGGAGCACAGTGTCTGGAATCGGGTGGGGGGGCAGGAGACGACGCACATCGTTGTACGTGACGTAGAGCTTCTCGACCATTTTGGCGGTGTTTGGAGGGGTTTTTTGCGCAGGGCTGCGGGGTAGGGGGCTGGAATGCTGCAGATTTGGAGACCGGGCCGTTGGTTGACGTATGTATGTTTCGCTCGGGAGAGTCGTTCGTCGGGACGGAGGGCCGAGATCGAGGAGAGTACTAAGCCGAGAAGGAGAAAAGAAAAAAGAAAAGAGGACGTGGTATGTGACGGGGGGGAGGGTTGCAATGTACGGGAGAGTGAAGCGGAGGGAATAAAGGAGAAAGAAGCTTAAGTAGACGGGGGGACTGGGGACCAAAAGTGCCGCTATTCACACCAGGGAAAAAAGAAAAAAAAAAGGTTGCGCGCCCCAGGTCCAAAGTCCCGTACCGAACGACGAGTCACTGGCCGCGACCCCTCCAAGGCTCCAACGGACCCCGCCATGGGCGCCCAGGCAGCGCGCGTGGGAGAAATTTTGTCTGGCGAGCCCCGCGATGACACCGAAACGAACCGCTGCTGTGGCCCCACTTCGCACGGCCAGCGCTGCTGCGCCCCGCATGCCCGTCATCTCACAGTGGCTGCTGCCCGCTGTTGCCCAGCACGACGCCCTACAGCGCCGTCGGAACTCGCCGCTGTCCCGGGTGATTTATGGCCAATCATGTGTCTTCCTCCTTTTTTTGGCCAATGGCAGCTCGTAAAAAGAAGTAGCCGCGGGGATTCGACCAATCCCACCTTCCCTTCTCACCCCAGCCAATCGAGTTAGTGTGTCACTGAATTTTCCGCTTCCCTGTCGCTAAGAATTTCACAATAATTTCCAGGTTCGACTTGTTCACCTCCCATGGAACGATAATGCGTAACGACGCTTGCTAGATTGAAATTATACATGAAACTAATTATACATCAATATCCAGCAATACCTGCCTGGACAGTGCGTCGCCTACTTGGTGTATTTGATCGTCTCCGTCTCCTCCAGCCGCCCAACTCCCACCAACGGCTCTCCGTCCTTGGTCAGCTTCGTGACGCCGTACTTGATTTTCATCCTCTTCAGTCCATTTGACAGCTCCAGTCCATCTAGCCGGCCAGCCTCGGGCGGCAGGTCGATGTACTTCGAGTCCCGGAACACCGTCGACACGTGTCCGAGGACCTCGGGTCCTCGCGCCCAGTGCTTAAAGACCACACCCAACAAACCGGCAGCCAAGAGCACGACACCCGACACCAGACACAGCGCCGCCCATTCGTTCGATATCTCGTAGATGGTAATCAGGGTACCCGTCTCCGCCGCGACCGTCTCATTATATTTAGAAATGGCGTTATTGGGGCCGCCTCTCGTGATCTTGAACGACAGTTGGCTCAGCGTCAAGTACGTGTTTAGCAGCTGCGCCAGCCGCACCTCCAGCTGCGCCGACGTCAGGTTCTGTAGGATCTGGGTCTCGGCCGACAACATGCCCTTGAGCGACGGGTCCTGCAGGTAGTACAGCGAGAAGTCGGCCTGGTAGCTCATCCGCCCGCCGACGGTGCGCGGCATGTGCTTCGACACGAGGTTGAACACCCTCGGGAACGAGAGGTGCGTGATGCCCTCGGGCGCGTGCCGCCTCCGCGACGGCCGCTGCTCCTCGACCCGGCAGGACGGCTTGATGTCCGCCGCGTCGCGCGCGCACACCACCCGCGACTCGACGTACCGCTGCGCGACCGTGCAGTTGGCCGTCACGCGGTTGACGGTCGGCGCCTTGCTCACCACCCACCCGGCCTCGGCCTGGAAATTGAGCCTCGTCGGGCCGACCTCGATGTCCGTCTCGTTGCGGAAGAGGTACGGCCGCTCGCGCTCGTCCTCGTGGGGGTCGTCGTACGTGGATTTGATGTCTGGCGGCGCGGTGTCGTTCATGAGCAGCCACACGGGGTCGACGAAGCGGTCGACCGCTAGGGTCCACGAGGTGATCTCGGTGTCTTGGGAGTTGTTTTTGTTGGTGAAGCCGTACCCGTGCCAGGTGCCGTTGGGCATCTGGAAGGTCTGGCGTCCTACGCTGCCTCCCAAGGTGGCGGCTTTCATCATTGTCGGGTCGAGGTTGTCATTGAAGCCCTTGGGTGAGACGCCACGAAGGCCGATGCCGACCTTGTCACATTGGAGGTGAAGATAGCTTGACTCGAGGTTGAACGTCGTGTTCCCGTGGTGGAAATCGTTGACGGGAAGGCCTGCGAGGGATGAGTATAATACCTCGCTGGAGTTGCGAGGCACCTTTTGCCAGCTGGCCTCCGAGTGGCTCAGGAACGGTATCTTGACATTGCCCCAGAGGTCCATGGTGTCCGCCTTGATCGTCTCCGGTGTCGAGATGAGAGCCGTGTAGAGCGACGCCAGAGACCGCGTGTACGCATCGAAAGAGCCGGTGCCGTACTGGTCCTCCTCGTTCTCTTCTTTGTCAACCAGCTCACTCCTGGCACTGTTGTCAAAGTAGGTGATAGTTGCGGGCGCAAACTGGGCCTCGGGCCGTGTCGCTTCCATTCTGAGGAGGGCTTGCGTCCCGAGGGGAGAGAATGCCCATATCAGGACCAACGCGGCGGCCAAGATGTTTAAGGAACGGTAATTGAACAACGTCAAGACGGTCGCTCCGACTGTCCGGCTGCCCATCAGCTGTTCGAGCGATCCCACAGTTGCCCCCCTTTCGAGTCTCCAACGAGCCGCTTCGGATACTAGACGTCCGACCACAGAGGCGAAAAGGATTGGGAATATCGTGGCAAGCTAAGATTCGAGAACAGTCAGACTCAATCCGATTGTGTAAGTCCAAGCGCCAAAGGCATGCGAACTCACAACTGTAATGGCGTTTCGCCACGCTTTATGCGAGTCGTCGACTTCTTCCCCGTTGAGACGCCATAGCATAACCACAAACGCGACGTATGCCAGCGGCAGACCAACAGCAGCAATGTCCGTCAGAATCGCAAAGGCGTCCAACTTGTGTTTCGGAAACTCAGTCCGATGATGAACCTCATCGTCCGCGGCGACGCGCATGTAAGTCTTGGACTCGGGGCCCTCGGCGTCGCTCAGAGAGGTGCCACGATGGCTGGGACTGACGGCCTCGTAGTTCGCAGGTCCGTTGCCGTCTTGGATGTGAGTTTGTCTAGGTTGGCCATGTTCAGAGAACTGCCGTCTTCCCAGACTCGACACCGGCGAGATCGATTGCCTCCCATCCATCTTTTGCGGTAAACCTCAACTGGGACAGCCGGGAGAGATGGTAGGGCTGATGAGAGGTCTTGGCTGCGCCGAGAAGACCTGAAGAAGTGCGGTTGCAGCAAGTAGGCTGTGCTGGTTGGGAAGGGGGCCTGCATTTCAAATACACCGATGAAGCCGTCGTGTGAGAAATCAGGCGGCCAATGAAGGCCAGTTCCGGCCGAAGGATGCTGCCAAGCACAGCCTGCTTAACGTTGCAGCTGGCCCAATTTATGACTCCTCTAGCCATTGGTGCGTATTCTGCCAACACGCGATCACCGGCAGTTCGAGACGTGCCGGGGGTTCGGCTCGTTATTATTATTAGGCATGTCCACAGCGGGCTTCGAGGTATCTGTGTCGTTGCGTACCACGAAATCTCGTATTCCGTCGGGGTTGAGGTGCATTGCCTAGGTGTACGTGACGGTATTCAGCCTAGGCGTTCTTGTTTGAGAGTCCTTGGAGAATCTGTTGTGGCCCCGGTCTCTGAGCATGGTTGTACGGCACCACGCAGAGGTACAGCCCCAATGAAAGCCTGTTCTAGTTGCTTTTGAACCGGTGGGCCCTACGCCTGTTCTAGTTGCCCTTGACCGCTCTGACCTGGCTTGCATCTTGGAAATGCCTCTTAGCCGGGGTATGTTCACAGCCCGGGCTCCACGCCTTTCCAAAGTCCCAAACTAACGGCATCGCTCCAACAAGCCCCCAAACTATGGGTAACAACATACTAGCATCATTGATTTGCAAGGTGATCCCGAAATTCAGAAGGCTGTCATTGATGTATTCAGTTCTGAGGATCCACCTCATAGCTAACCTAGGTTACGAATATTGCACCAACCCGTCACGTCTATTCAACAAATCTACATCAAGTCCAAACAAAACACAAAGGAAAATCTAGCAATATAATTAGGAGTTAATCTCATTGAATCCAAGTGAGAAAGTGAGAACGGTTGGGAGAAGTGCCCTAAGTACCAAGGCTCTGAGCCTCACACATCTTCTTGTACATCTGCCCCTTCGCAAGAAGCTGCTCGTGGGTTCCCTGCTCTACAATCCTACCGCCGTGGAAGACGCAAATGACATCCGCGTGCCTAATGGTCGACAATCGATGCGCCACCGCGATGGTTATGCGCTCACCCGAGGACGCGGCCTGGTTGAGCGCCTCCTGGACGATCCTCTCAGACTGCGTACCCAGCGCGCTGGTAGCCTCGTCGAGAAGCAGCACACGCGGCTTGCGGATCAGCGCCCGGGCAATGGCGATGCGCTGGCGCTGGCCGCCCGAGAGCTGGGCGCCGTTGGCGCCGCACTGCGTGTTCAGGCCGTCGGGCAGCGAGCTGATGAAGTCCCACGCGTTCGCGGAGCGGCAGGCCTCGATTATGTCCGCCTCGGGTATGCTCGGAGGGTCCTCGGCGGGGACGCCCATGGAGATGTTGTGTCGGATGGTGCCCGGGTAGAGGACGGGTTCTTGCTGCACGAGGGCGATGTCCTTCCGGAAGAGCCACGGGTTCATCTTGTCGACGTCGGTGCCGTCGAGGATCAGGTGGCCGGTGACGGGGTCGTAGAATCTTTCGAGCATGGCAATCATTGTGCTCTTGCCACAACCGGACGCGCCGACGAAGGCCACGAACTGTCCTTGCTTGACCTGCAATTTCGCTGTTAGCAACTTTCCCGTCAGCTGCGGTCACTGCTGTAAGCTTACCGACAGGTTGACGCCCTGCAAGACCTTGGGCTGCGGCCTCATTGGGTAAGAGAATTTGACTTGGGCAAGGTCGAGAGTTGAGTAGTTCGACGGGCCGATGTTTCGGTTCTCTTCAGTCTCCCGGATCGATGGCTGGAGTTCGGAGAGCCAGAACAGATAGTTGGCAGCGTTTACCGCCTTGGTCATGCCTTGGAACTGTCAGTCGGCATGTTTCAAGGAGTTCAGGTGCGTACTTACTGCTAGAGAAACCAAAGAGAATAGAGGCCTGTTGACCAGAGAAAAAGACGCCCAGGAAGGCGACAAAGAAGTTGACCATTGTGAGATCGCCGAATGATACCAACCGGCACCCATACCTGTGCAACGTCAGCAACAACACATTGATATATCAAGGAGTTTGCCCACCAGAAACCCAAAGCCATGAACCAATACTCCACACTCTGTGTGAAGGCAAAGGGCAACATGATCAGCAAGATTGGCTTTCGTGCAAACGAATTGGCTTCGTCCAGCTCCATGGTGTATCTTTCGAGCACAGACTTCTCGATCGAGAGAGAAGACACCGTGCGAATAGCAGTGATGGCTTCAGAAGCAATGGAGGCGCTGGCCGAGAACCGTTTGGAGATCTTGGAGTCCATGGCCGACTCCATTCTGATGCGCAGGTATCCGGCGAACAGCATGGGCGGGAGGCCGGCGAAGACGATCACAACACCGAGCCTCCAGCCGTACGCCAACGCTAGGATACTGCAAGAGAGGACACTGACAACAGAACTGAGGATCAAGGCGATGTTGAAACCCATCAGCTCAAACACGGCTTGGGGGTACGAATCTGTCCGGCTGGTGAGAGCGCCGGTCGTGTTTTCAGGCCTGTCGAAGAATTGGAGGTCCTGCTTGAGCATATCGTTGACAAGTTGCTTCCGCATCCTGTGGCTGAACCCCTGAAAGAAGTCAGCTCAGCTGGGTGTGAAGAGACCATTGTGTAGTATAGAGACGAACCGTAGCCACGGCATTTGAGCACCATCCAATGACGAAATACACGATGAAGGCGCCAATACCAACAACGAAAAACATCAGAGCAATGAAGTTGCCCCTCTTCTGCATCTGTGAGCCCGTGTACTGGAATACTTCGATAAACCGAGACATCAAGACGGCCTGGCCGGGCCACGCAGCAGCTAAAATCCTCGAGTTAGCCACGAAATTGCATCATCTCTGACAGATTGGTTTAGTCGCCTGCCATGAAACACGAGGATATCAGAGCAACGTAGTACCATTGAAGCTCGGGGGTAAGCCTCAACAGCCTCCAGACAGTAGACAGGAATCCGACATGTTTCCAGTTGTCGTAGTTGTCCTTCTCCACCTGGCTGTCCATCCGCCCTCGCGTCATGGTGGAGTAGCGCGTCAACGTCTTTGAAATCTCGACAGGAACGTCTTCTTGCTCGTCTGCGGTTCCAGATAGCGTGCTTGCGTCGGAGCTTGCGTCAGTAGTGGTTAGGTCCTGGGCTTTGACGAGACGAGCATAGGCGCCCTTCATGGCCAACAGAGACTCGTGGGTCCCCTGTTCAATGATCCGGCCCTGCTGCATGACGACAATGTTGTCGGCATCACGGATAGTGGCTAGCTTGTGCGCAATCGTAATGGTGGTGCGTCCCTTTGACACGTTGTCGAGGGCTTGCTGCACCACCTGCTCAGCGTGAGGGTCAAGGGCACTGGTGGCCTCGTCCAACAGAAGAATACGAGGCTGCGAGATGATGCTGCGGGCTATGGCCACTCGCTGTTTCTGGCCTCCAGATAGTAGCCCGCCTCGTTCGCCAATGATAGTATCGTAGCCGTCGGGAAGGGCCTCGACGAAGTCGTGTGCGAACGCAATCTTTGCCGCCTCCTGAACACGAGCTAGCTTTGCTTCACGGGGCTCGTTCTCCCACCGTGTTCCGACGAGTCCGTTCACAATATTGTCGTATACCGATCCGCTGAAGAGTATGGGCTCTTGTTGGACGAGACGGACCTGCTTTCGCAACCACTGCAGATTGAGTTCATGAATGGGTCTGCCGTCGAGCTTGATCGAGCCGGATGCTGGGTTATACCATCGTTCGAGGAGGCCGACGATCGTGCTCTTGCCGGACCCGCTCGCTCCGACCAACGCTGTCGTTTTTCCGGCGGGAAAGTGCAACGAGTAATTATCAAGAACCTTCGTGGTCGGGCGCATGGGATAGCTGAACGTGACATTCTCGAAGCTGATGTTGCCAGTGACGTCGGGCGGGCATTCGCCGGACTGATCTAGGGGGTCGATGAGGGGCTTGCGGTCCATGAGCTTGAATAACGCCGTAGCTGCCGTCGCTGCTCGGGTGAAGTCGATGAGGTAAGGGGTGATGGCGGTGAGACTCGAGGAAGCGACAATCACTGACATCAATACTCTGTGAGAGGTCAGTCAGATTCGGACCTACACTTCTAGGAGAATCGAAGAGAAACTCACATGAAAACGTCTCCAGGTTGTTTGACCTCGCCCTTTGCCAACCTGCCAATCGCCTGCCAGAAACACAGCGCAATGCCGTCGAAGAGAATGAAGTACTCCGAAGAGAACAATAAGCCGAGAATAGGGTTCTTCTTTCTTCCAAGGTTGGCCGATTCCTCCAGGTATCAGTTGAAGTCCTTGATGAGCCGAGACCGAAGTCCACAGGCTTGAATCGTGCGAGCGCTCGCGAGAATACTTTCGGCAAAAGAGTCCGCTTGGGAATTCCAGCTCAGAATCTTGAGTTCGATCGAAGCTTCCATGTACGAGGCAATGCTCATCACGAATATTGTCGCCGGAGCGACACGAGTGGCATCGTTGGTGGAAGCACTTCAGATGAGCATCCAATGGCAAAATAGAACCATAAAACAGGAAACCTACAAATATCCCCCAATGATGAAACTGTGACAATTTCACCCATCGATGCGTGAGCATCATTTCCTGCAATGCCTTCTTTGACCAACTATGGGCCTTGGTTACTGCAGACATCTCGTGGCACATGTGCTGGAGCCACAGCAAAGGCCTGGGTTCCAGACTCCCTTCAGTGTGAACAAAGCCAGTCGGGCTGCAGAATATGAAGGGTGTAGGTACTTTATCGCGGGCACCCATAGGTGACAGCTCAACTGTCTGAGGCTCTTCATTCATGCTTGCGCTCCAGTCATGAGCTGAAAGAGACAAAAGCCAATGTACGTCCATGGTGTGAGATCTGCCTTGTAGGTAACTAGTTTCAATATAAGGGCATCTGGGCGAGGCGTTTCTGTTGCCTTAACGGCCTTAATTCATCCATGGGTGGCATGGATTTATTTCAAGGTACCTGCGTAGGTAGATACTCCAAAGGAAGGCGCAAGTGGTTGAGGATGTGGCGATTTGGTGGGATGACTATGCAGGAGTACAACCCCCAACGTGCATGCAAAATTGCAGTTAACGAAACGGTCAGACCCAAAAGCTACACCATTGATCCAAGTTTACCTTAACTAACCCCTGTTAACAGTTGATTTGTGCTGCGAGAGATGCTGGCCGAACTGCAATGAGTCCTTACGTTACCCACAAGACACGCCAAATTGCCCTGACGAACTGGACCAATTTCATGTTCATGATGACCATCGGCATGGCACATGAGTATATCCATGTCATCATCGGGTCCATAACAACAGGCAGGTTGCCCAGAACCCCTCTGCGAGTTCATTTCGATCTGGATGAAATGCAGGCATACAATGAGCACAATCTCTCGCCAGCTGAGATAGCCTGGATGGAGAACCCGGACCTGAATCAGATACCTGCGGGCTTTGAGGAAAACGTGACCGGAGAGTCCGGATTCGCATGGGAAGGTCGTGTCATCGGAGGCAAAACTGTGAGCTACCGCGCGGATTCTCTTCACATACCCGGCACCGATGAAAAGTCCTCATCCGGAGCACCCCATCTTGTCTAGAGAGCAAGCGATGGAACTCTCAAGGGGCAGAGACTTAAGAGAAGCTATATCGAAAGCTTCATTGGTGGCAGTAAGCTCTGTGCCAAAACCTTATACTGGTGGATGCCGCTAACATGACCGGTTCAGACTACATACTCCCAATAACCCATCAGCATCGAACCCAGAGATCTTTCAGAGCAGGAGACTTGACCGACCGAGACATGACCATCATTCGACCGAGTTAGATAAGGTTAGCATGAAATCGAGTTGCTTGGGGGCTTGGGGAAATACGGGGAAGGAAAACTGACATGCCGTTTCTTGCTTGCTAAGAAACGATTTTGGGAAGCATCATCTATAAATGATGATCGACTCTCTTTCTAGACAGACGTCTAGAGAAAATATAGCCTTTTCCCAGGCAATAAACAATGCGCATTGGAGATGCCTCGCATGATAAATTAGGTTTACGTATATGTTGGTCCAAGCCAACTGACGACGACGCTTTCTTTCGTAGATACCTTTGTGAATCATGCTTTCGCCGCTGTTAGGTCCCCGCCACCGGCTAACCTTGATGTCGTACCTTGACTAGGTATAAAATTGTGCGATCGCCCTGGCTCCCTTTCGGTAGATTTTGATCCTTGTCACCACAAACTCATACGCCAACAGCAACATGCCTAGTGTTTGACCGGTGCATGTTCAGCCCGACGACCAAACTGCCAGAATGAATCCAGTAAACAAAAGACTAAACAGCTCTCAGCCGGAAACCGAAATTCAAGGGCTTTGTATTGTGCCACGCGAAGTGCTCTTCCTGCTCGCAGACTACTTACCGACATCGTCCCGCATAGCCCTCGCTTTGGTCTGTCGGTCCCTCTTCGCATCACTCTGTCCAACTCGCCTATTCCCGCAGCTCAACAAGGAAGATCTGCTGGCCGTCCTCGTGCTTCTTGAGAAAGACTCACCGGGTTGGTATTTGTGCTTCGGCTGCAGAAGACTTCGGCCCTTGCAGCGCAATGACGACGATGAATTTTGCGGACAGCTTCATCCGCGCTGCGATTCCGAGCTTCGAATCGGCTGCGATTTTGTCAAACATCGCTTGCCAAGGGTTGGGTTTCGTCGCAGCTGCGTAAGAGATTGCTGGCGCTGGGTTGAGACTCTCAGTCTTTTGACTTGGAGGCCAGGGGCAGGGGGTCTTGAGAGCAAAGTTCCCGAGGTCACGTTTTCCGAGGGGCATCTCATTATGAACCGACATTTCTACGGCGCAAGCTACGGTTTGCCTACTCGACACCTCGAGAATACTTTTGAGTTTGAGAGATTTATTCCCTTGGAAGATGGGGTAATTATTTCCAATGATTTTCCTCTCGAGAATCACGCACACTGCAGAGGACATTCTCTTCAGCCTTCGCTGCAAAACTCCAATAAAGCATCCATAACGCCATCGCCCGCGCAAGCTACAAACCGCTGGGTGTTTACTCATCGAACATCTGCAAGGGTGATCAACGATGAGCTCTTCATCTGCCGTCATCATATCATCAACGGGCCTCCATGCTCTCTTGCCGACTTCTCCCGGGTAATTGACAGTCTCGACCTTCCCGTTTGTCGACACATCTTCGGCTCGAGCCAGATGCCTAGCCTGCGCTTTTGGCGAGACAGCAATACATGCATCCCCGAGCTCCAAGGTATACGGCTAGCTGCGACCGAACCTCGATTTGACGTGCATCCCGACAACGGCATCGGATCATGCTTGTATTGCTTCACCGACTACGAAATAACTGTGGAAAGGGGAGAAGACAAAAAAGGGTGCAGCATGAACCTCACTACCTATCACAAACTTGGGAGCTGTCGCACTCCTGACGACCCTGCCTGGCTTTGCTTGATAGCATCACCTGGCTCAGGGCTGCTTGGGGAATACTGTAGGGATTCTTCTCCCGGGGGGATTCGCCGTGAATGGCTTGAAAGCGAGAGAAAGGGTTCGATATTGACAACCGAGGCTGGCGATTTGCAAACCAGCACGGTTTCTGGCCCGCCGCCAGACTGGGTTCTCCCTCTTCATCTTTTGGTTGAAAAACGCTATTCTCGCTTCGATGGCCCCAGCCATGATTCGCGCTTAGTGTACCGTCGAGCTTTTGGAATGTGTTTTTTAGGGCAGGGAGATCAAGACAGACCCGGCTCCGTCCTTTATTACGGATGCAAGAGGGAAGGGGACATTTTGGATTGATAAGAAGCTTTCATGTTAGTCTAGACGCAGTTGAAAGTTACGGGAAGCAATGTCTGGTGGCCCACAGAAAATTTCTCGAAAGGGGAATGAGAAAGAACGCCAGAAGAGACTTGTCTCCAAGTACTATTCGCATCCTATGTAAGCTCCTAGGGAGAAATTTTCCGGATGCGGCAGGTCAATCCACCGGAAAGAAAAGTCCGCCGTCGGGTAACTAAACAAGCGTTTTCGTGACTACTTCGTCTTTGCATAAGTACTTGCACCCTTTTCTAGGTAATGTTTAAATGCTATGAAACCACATATTTTGTATTTTTCATCTCTTCAATCGGCATCAGTTCAAATTCATTCACATTTAGAAATTCTTTATAATAAACTAAGAGCTCTAAACTAAACCTAAGTGTTGGGAGAATTAGTAGCACTAGATTAGCCTCTACTGTTAATTAACTTACTTAATAAGCTAACTAGAAGTAGCCGCTTAAAAAGCTCTAACTTATATAAGTCTTTACTATAGAGCCTACTTTAAATAAATAACTTAAATAGAATAATACTATTACTATAAAAGATATCTTTTACTAATAAACTACTATATATAATATTAATATTACCTATAATAATACTAATACTAATTAGTAGTTAGATTTATTTATTATATTATAAATTAGTAAAATTACTATAAAAGAGACGATCGCGACGCTACTTTTTAGTGTTAAAACTATACTTAAAAAAGTACTATAAAAAATACTATTATTAGTATTACTAAAAGCCTTATAAATAACTATCTAAGAAAGTAAAACCCTATAAAAAAAAGAATTACTTAAGACTAGGATACTAAGGATTTTTTACTTTATAGCTTTATTATAATTAAAAGTATTTATTATATAATAATATAAATAAAGAGACCTTATAAAAAAGAAATTACTTAAGACTAGGATACTAAGTAAACTTTACTTTACTATTTTTTTATTTACTACTAAAATACTATTATTTTTTACTCTTTTTATTAACTACTATTTTT